>SCDY01001624.1:0-38782 GCA_004143825.1 Drosophila micromelanica
GATATGGATTCGACAACTTTACATGTCAAAATTTTTGTCAATTTTAGCATGATTTTTGACCAAAAATTTTACACTCTCAAAATCACTTTTGATGTTGCTTTTTATACTAATTATGACACCCACAATCGAATAAAAATATAAATTCGCAAATCTAAATTTTGAAAAAATTTTTTTTCCAAAATGAACAAATGATTTTTTCAAAAAATCAAAAAAATGTTATTTTCAAAAATGAATATATTTTAAATGTAGAATCAATTTGGTGGACAAATCATGACCAAAATGGCATCAAACATGAAAATCGGTTCAGTATTTACAAAGTTATGGAAGTTTGAAATGTGGGAGCTAAGAATTTGTTTTCCAAAATGAACAAGGGTCCCCCCTTGTGATTTTTTCAAAAAATCAAAAAAATGATATTTTCAAAAATGCATATATTTTAAATGTAGAATCAATCTGGTGGACAAATCATGATCAAAATGGCATCAAACATGAAAATCGGTTTAGTTTTGACAAAGTTATGGAAGTTTGAGATATAGGAGCTATGGATACGGACAGATCGACAGTAAGACGAACATTGCACAAACTCAATATGCTCTTTTCATTTCTAAACTTACTCTTTGTACTCCTTGTAGCTCTTGAACTCATTTGGAATGGGAATTAGGACTTCGGATTCGGCCACCGCATCTGTACTGCGAAGTTTTAGCCACTGGTTGCCCCAGCTTAGAATGTTGCCCATGATCAAATCGGAAAAGTTCTCCAATCTGCCTTGCGCCTGCGACCAAGCGCGACGCTCCGCGAACGTGCTGAGTGCAATCTTTTTGGTATCCTTAATATTGCCCACTTTCTTACAGGCCCCATCAATTCGTTCGATTATCTTGATTTGTACATTATCATTGAATCGGACCCGACGACTGCTTTTAAGGCGCTTATCGCGCTCCTGGCGCAACTCGAAATCACGTTCCATGGCAGCGAAGGTAACGCGATTGCAGGTTCTTTTGTTGCGCGCCTCCTCCGCTTCTTTTCGCTCTGGTGGACGACTAAAGTGGGTGGGCGGGCTCTTTATTAAATCAGCGGCCAGCAGCTGCTGGGAGAAGGACTCTATGGTGGCACGGCGCTTCGGTGCTGGTTTTTCAGCCTTGGACGGAGCCTTCTCCAGTTTAGATTTCTTTGCCGTTGGCGGCTGCACATCCTTGGTGAGGAATTCTCCACGATTGGAATTGCTTAGCGTAGGAACGCTCGTTTGCTTACGCTTGCGATCATCAGCACGAACGGTTGTCTGTTCCGGCTTTGGCTTTTCGGATAGTTTTTTGAGCTGCTCGCGGCGTTTCTCCTTGATCTCCGCACACTCCCGTTTCTTGTCCTTGGGCTTTTGATACCATTTTGCTTTCATCTCTGCATTGTAGTCTGCTGAGCGTTGTCTCTGTAGAATTTGATTTTTGCGCGCATTTTCCTTGCTTGTGGCTGAAACGCCACGCAGTTTTCCACGACATTTGGGCAAATGTGGAGCTGCAATCACCTCTGGCCCACGACTATTCTCATCGTTCTTTGGGTAATTTGGAAATGACGATTTAACATTCGTGTCATTTGTCGCACCATCAGATTTTTCTGGCGAAAGCAGGGGCCGTTCCATGTAACACGATTTGGATCTGTTTAACAAGCGGGCGCTGAGTGGTTTCTTGTTGGCTGCTTCAGGTTCTGGTGCCGGTAAAATATCTGCTGGTTTATCTATGATCGGTGTCTGCGCTGAGTTTATGGGACTTTCACTATAACAAGATTTGGATCTGTTTAGCAAGCGTGGACTGCATTTTTTCGTAGATGTTTTGGCTTGATCTTTTTTGTCTGCATCAGTCACTTTGGGTATCTTCTTTGAGGATGTCGAGGGACTTTCCATATAACAAGAGTTAGATCTGTTTTTTAAGCGGGAACTGACTGGTTTTGAAGATGTTTTCGGCTCCGGTGTAGGAGAACTTTCTGCTGGCTGCTCCTTGGGTTTATTTTTGTCTGCTGCTGTTGTTTTTTGTGGCTTTACAGGCGAAGACAAAGGACTTTCTACAGATTCCGCTTCTGGGGGCTGCACTGGCATCTCCTTCAACTCAGAACGATCCGAAATAGTTTTACGACGCTTGCGCGATTTGGCTTTTTTATCAGCTTCTTTCCGGCTGGTGTTCGTCGGTTCAGCTATTAAAATCACTTCCAATTCCTGATGATTATTCTGATCGCGCATTGTTGTCGATTCATCCGTACCATCGTTTGGTTGCCACTCCGCCATATCTATAGATTTTAGACGCACGCTGCATCTACGTAGCTTTAAAATGGGCTGATCTGATAGTTCGCCGAGATTGTCATTATCAGGAGAAGGAGCGTTAAACAATTGCAGAGCTTTTCCCTCGACATTATCCTCGTCATTCGATTTGTCCTCCTCATCCAATGGATAAACCTGCGACATTACATTCTGAGAGAAGAGCTTGGATGACCAATCGGCCACTTTGCTGTAGAGCTCGTCGTCTTCGTCCTCAATACTTATAATTTCATCGTCATCGATTTGCGTGGCTATTTCAGTTTTAATCCATGATGCTGGAGCCGGAAAATCGTCTTCCTCACGGGTGTCGGGATCCCCATCACTGAGATCTATCGGTGAATCGGCCATTTCCTCTTTCATTTCGCGCAGCACCGCTTGCGACAGAGCAAAGTTCTCATCATAATCATCATCATTATCATCCACGAGTATCTCGTCTTCTGCTGTTGCAGCAGGTTTTGATGGCGGTGGCATTTCCTGCTCGTCAGCTCCTTTGGGCAGCTCCATTTCTGGGTTATTAACTGCCTTGGGCAGTTCTTCTTCCGGCTTGTTAGCCTCCTCGGGCACCTCAATTATGTCGCCATCGCAGATTTTCTCGCCAGGTATGGCAATGTTGTTGTTATTCAGATGCTTGTAAACATAAGGATTGATTTGAAAAACCGATTCCAGCAGCTCCTCATTCGGTTCGCCGAATATATTTTCAATTTCTTTGGTGGCCTGCGACAGGAATTCTTGCTTCACTTCAGGCAGCTTTGGTAAGTGTATTGGACGTTGAACCACGTTTGCACCTGTGGGACTGTTATCAGCTGGATTCTTCACGTTCCTGACCTCAGTCACCTCCCCTTTGACAGCATCTTTGGCGCCCACACTGGCAACTTTTGCTTTTCTTGGCGGGGTGTTGTCATCGCCATCGTCATCTGATATGACAACAATGTCCTTGACATTGGGGTACATTTGCTTTAGCTGAAATATCGCGTAATTTGGTGGGACCTCAGAGTCGACTACTTCAATTTGGACCCCAAGACCGATTTTATCGCCGCTTTTAAGCGGCTGCTTATTTGTTTCGAGTTTCAACTCATTGATAAATACGCCATTCAAAGCGCTCTATAAGATAACATTAGTTCATGTAAGCACAATTTTCTTTGTTATTGAAATATGAAACTTACCAGCTCCTCCAGACTCACGACATTCTCGCTGTTTACAAAAAACTTGGCATGTTGTCGGGACAGAAAATCATAGTCTTTTAAAACAAATTTGCAGCACGAGTGTCGGCCCACAGTATTTTCGCCAGCCTGCAGGATCAGTTTTTTACCGGTGCTAACATGCTCGAGGTACCAATAACTGCCCTTCGCGTCCATTGTGAAAGTGCATCGAACAACAACTGCCAAATAGACCCCCAAGACGGGTTCCAACGAAAATGCGAAATTGATGCGCTAAACAATATCAAAACCGTGCAGTCCGTGTAGTGTGACCAGATGCAACAAGTTTTTATTGCGCACAAAAAACTATTGGCTAAGATATTCAAAAAATTAAGAATGTTACAAAGCATGTTTTTTTTTATATACAATTCTAATCATATACAAGATCCGTTTTTTAGTTTTACGCTTCTCCTGCAAACCAAAATAATACAAATCAGAAAATTGCAAAAATTCTCATTTCTCAAAGTTGGCAACTCTGGCATTTTTAAGTCAGCTGTTTTATAGTTTTTGGCGCGTTGCATTTGAGTTATGTTTTGTCCACATAATGTCGAGAAAACAAGTTAGAAGCAAGGGTTCACCATCAGCACCAAATGTTAATGCTAAACGCGTTTGTATCGAGCGGAATAAACCTGCGGCTGGCAGTGCGGGTGTCGATCAGATGAGCGAGAGCATCTTTTGGCCGGACAACGATGCGAGTTTCTTTTCGCATGCCAAGCTGGAGGAATTGTTTAGCGGACAGAATGCTGTGGTGTCTGCTCCATTCAGCAGTCAAACCAGCAACAAATTCCACCAGAGCCAGTCGGATGACAGCCTATTTGGGGATATATCGTTGCCCAGCAGTGGAGAGGCGGTGCCAAAAAATGAAACTGCCCAGAACAGCCCGAAGCAGCACAGTTTCACGGAAATCGACCTGAAAGACTTGAGCATGGCTGAAATGGAGGATATCTTCCATGGCGCTGATGATCACAGCGATCCCGTTGCACAAAACACACAGCTCTTCATGGATGCAATAGCCTTTAAGGTACCCAAATCACCGGAGAGATCGCAAGTGCAGGCCATACAATCCAAAGAGGAATCTATGTCCATGTCGACTTCAATGTCATTCATATCCAAGTCCATTTTGGAAGGCATCGTGCTGGGCACACAATACGAGACATATGAGGCGCCACAGAATCGATCCATTCTGCAGGCACAACAAGAGCTGGCGGCGCTGGATCAGTTGGACTGGCAGACGCAGGCGTTTGCCGAATTCGAAAACACCAAGGAAGAGGTCAACAACTTTCCCAGCAAGGGCGACTTCTATGGCCTGCCGGACAAGGTGAAGAATTTAATATTCGAGCATAAGGGCATCAAAAGTTTATATGGTCGGTGAGTCTTATGCGGCACATTTTAGTATTCACTAACATGGGAAACCCTTTCAGAGTGGCAGGATGAGTGCTTGAATCTGCCCGCCATACGTCGGCGCAAGAATTTGATTTATGCGCTGCCCACCAGCGGTGGAAAAACTTTGGTTGCCGAAATCCTAATGCTGCGCGAGCTACTCTGCCGCGAGCGCAACGTGCTCTTCATACTGCCGTATGTGTCCATCGTGCAGGAGAAGGTCAGCGCCATGTCGCCGTTTGCCATAGCTCTGGATTTCATTGTGGATGAGTACACGGCGGGCAAGGGCAAATGTCCGCCACAGCCGCAACGCAAGCGACGCAGCCTGTTCGTTGCATCGATCGAAAAGGGCGCCGTGCTAATGGATAGTCTGATCGAGGCCCAACGACCCCATGAGATTGGTCTGGTCGTTGTGGATGAGCTGCACTTGATTGGCGAACGCGGTCGCGGCGCCACACTGGAGGCTTTCCTGACCAAGGTCATGTTTTTAAATGGTATTTGTTTAGTCTAATATACAGACATTCACAAATGCTAATTCTTCTGCCTTTTATTACAGCCAACATACAAATTGTGGGCATGAGCGCCACCATTGGCAACCTGAATGAAATCTCGGCTTTTCTAAATGCGGATGTTTACACACGCGGCTTTCGTCCGGTGGAGTTGAAGGAGTACATCAAATGCGGAAATGATTTGCTGGAAATCAATGCAGCTGGTCAAACCCCCGATGAGATTTTTGTGCTCAAGCGCACAGTTAGCTACAATGTGAGTTGGGGCATAATTTGTTTAGAACGAAATTTATTTAATTTCTCTGCAGTACAGCGCAGCTGTGGAGCGTGCTGATCCGGATCATCTGGCTGGTTTGGTTAGCGAATGTGCGCCCGAGCATTGCTGTCTGGTGTTTTGTCCCACGCGCAAGAACTGCGAGAACGTGGCAATGCTCCTCAGTCGCATTGTGCCCAAGCAGAAGTTCTTCGAGCATCGCCAGAGCGAAAAAGTTGATCTCATGAATGCTCTGGACCAGATGTGTGGCGTTCTGAGTCCGGTGCTGGCCAAAACGCTGCCCTACGGCATTGCCTACCATCACTCCGGGCTGACCACGGACGAGCGCAAGTATATCGAGACCGCATATCGCTTTGGCGTCATCACGGTCATTTGCTGCACCTCCACCTTGGCCGCGGGCGTTAATCTGCCTGCCAAGCGTGTGATCATACGTGCACCCTATGTGGGTCAGGAGTTCATGACCTTGTGCAAGTATAAGCAAATGGTGGGACGGGCTGGACGTGCGGGTCTGGGCGAAGCGGGCGAGAGCATTCTCATTACGCAGAGCAAGGACAATGCACTGGTGGGTCAGATGCTCTTCTCGCCCATGGACAAGGCGCTTAGCTCGCTGGATCAGCTGGATGCCGTTGGCTTACAGGTAACATCGTGTTCTCCGTTGGTTTCACTACAGCAAATTAAGTTTGGCTTATTTCCAGTCTCTCATTCTAAGCGTTATTGGCTTAAATCTGGCCGATTGCCGACGGGATCTTAATCGGCTGGTGAACAGCACTTTGCTGGCCGTCCAAGCTGGTGCCTTGGAAGTGGCCGTTGATGAGCTGGTGCTGCGCATTCTGCGTGATATGTTCAAGAACAAGGTGCTGCAATTGGTCGAAAATACGCCCAAGGGCAAGCCGAATAGCTCGGACATTATGACCACGCAGGACATCAGTCAGAGCAGTCGCCGTCTGCTCATCAGCCAATCGACGCGCTTTCAGCTGACCAGCATTGGACGCGCCGCTTTCAAGGCGGGCATCGACTACAAGCGTGCCTTTGCCATTCACAAGGAGCTGCAGCAGGCACAGCAGCAGCTCATTCTCACCAGCTATGTGCACCTGCTCTATCTGGTTGTCTGCTTCAATTCCAATGAGCGTGGCGATGAGCTGTTTCCGGCTGATGCCAGCATCCTTTTTCGCGAATACACATCGTTGGCCGGACAGACGCAGGCTCTGTTCAAGCAGCTGGGCTTTACGGAGGCGCATGCTGCCCGGCTGGCCAAGACGCAATCGGTGCAGGGTCCGCTGGCCTTGCAATTGAATCGCTTGTACAAGGTGCTCATCCTAGCTGATGTGCTGGCCCTGCTGCCGCTGCCCAACGTGGCCAACAAATACAATGTGGAGCGTGGTACGCTACAGCAGCTCATCAGTCAGTGCACGGCGGCGGCCAGCGCCATTGTGCGTCTGTGCGAGCAAATGGATGAGTTCTGGTGTTTTAAGCCACTCTTCGAGCGCATCAACCACAAAATGGATCGCTGTGGCACACTGGAACTGGAGCCACTGCTGGAGTTGCCTGCTGTCAAGATTGTGAGTGCTTGTGCTCAATTAATTAGATGGAAATTTATAATATATTATTTTTTTTTTAGAATCGCGCCAAGCAACTTTATGCGGCTGGCTTCAGAACCATTGAGGATGTGGCCAAGACGCGTCCCATGGCGCTGGTCAAAGCTGTGGAATTCATGCCACTCAAAGTGGCCACGGAAATGATATCAGCGGCCAAGGTATAATATATCTTTGTATATATAAAGACTTTCTCCATTGTTTTCCATCACTTTTCTTTTAAAGATAATTCTAATGAAAAAACTGGATCATCTGGAGGAGGAAACGGAGGCTTTAAAGAGCTGCCTGTGCACAAACGAAACGCAATCAAGTTAAATGTGGATAAAAATGTAGATAAAGAGAGTTATTGTTTTTTAGTTGTTTTGTATTATATTTTAAATTTTGTTTAAGCACTCGACTTGAGCCTAGAATACAGCTTAAATATTACGCGCACACAAAATGTTTTTGCATACTTAATTTAAATTAATTTGTTTTCATTTTTGTTGTATTTAAATTTGTTTACCGCATTCAAGTATTTAGCTAAGCACAGCGGCTTTTTGTTGTTGGTTGTTGATCATGTTGTTGTTGTTGTTGTTGTTTGTGTACTACATAAAAATTAGCAGACAAAACTTGAAAGTTATTTTTGTCTCGGCTACTATCACGACAATTGAGTATTATACAATGTATATAATATATATATGATTAATTTTTGTTTTGTTTGTAAAAGTTAAGCGCAAGTTTCTGTATTCTTTGTTTTTATAAAAATTGTTTGCCTGTTTGAACTTTAACTAAAGGGAAATATTATAATTAGCTTGCGGCTAGAGGACTAAAATTTATAAAAAAAAGGATAGTGTAGAACAGCAGTTGCCTTTGGCATCCTGGACGCCTTCTAGTTGTTGAAAAGTTATTTACAGCTGAAGAAACTGCAAGAGAATGAGACACTTATACTAATATATATCTCTCTGTATAATCGAGTATATTGATGTATATTTACCTTGATCTTTCACAGACTTGTAACCGCGACTAATATGCAAAATCATCGTAGAATTGCTGGGCAAGCCGTGCGCCCACTGGAGCGCTGCTCACTGCTCCTCCGGCAGCGTATTCGTGTCTATGTGAACGCGGGACCTGCGCCGGGACGACCGCTCGCCGGCGTATATCTGTCGATGAGAAATAGGAATCACTATGATAGCTCGCTGGCGACTGTGACTTTGACTGAGACTGTGATTGCGAAGCGGATGCAATGGATGATTGCGGCGTATGATTCTGATAGATGGATGCCGATGCCGATGCCTGCTGATAGTTGCTGTTGTGATTGCTGGCAAATGGATTGTACGCCCCGCTGGCTGGAGCGGATGCGGAATACGCACTGGCATAGGGCCGACTCTGATAGTTAGCATGCTGATGCTGTTGCTGATGGGGATGCAGTGGCGTAAGCGGTTTAAGCGTTGGATCTAGCGCATCGTTCAGCGTCACATCGTAGTCGTTCTCATAGAGTTCGTCCAGATTGAGCTTCACTGGCTGTGGCTCGGCTCGCCGAGGCGTTACCGATGTGGGCAGCGCGCTGCGTGGCGGCAACGTGGTGCGCGGTGGGTTTGGCGATGGTGCCGGCAGCTCATCACTCTCACTATCATCAACGTCACCGTCACCGTCACCGTCACTTGGCTGTGCGCCGCGCAGCAGCGGAGCGCCGTGCTCCAGCAGGCGCACGCCCGATATGGTCGAGCCCATGTCGATGGGCGTGCTGTCTGTGGTGCGTGCATCGCTGCTCAGCTGCGGCCTCACTGCCACGCCCACCGGCTGCAGGCCACGCGGCAAATAGGGGCTGCCGCCGCGCGAGGGCAGGAAGGGTCGCTTCACCACACGTACCGAAGCGGGTCGTTGTGGTTTGGCCGGTGCTGCTGGTGCCAGCGGTTCGTCGGCCTCGTCTGGCTCCTCCTGCTCCGGCTGCAGTGGCTCCTCCTCTGCGGCCAGCTCCTCCTCCAGTGCGGGCGCCGCCGTTGTCTTCGACGTGGGCAGTGCCCGTTGCCGGTTGGCCAGCGCTATTTTTTGGTTGCGTCGCGCCGGGGTTACGCCCACCAGCGAGTTGGGCTTCGTGCGCGCCGGCGGCACACGCGGCTGTTCCGACTGCTCCTCGCTGGCGGGCTCGGCCTGCTCCTCTGGCTCCTCCTGCACGATGGGCTGTCGTGGACGCGGCGCTGGTCTGCGCGCTGCCGGCGCCGCTGTCTTGGGGCGTACACGTTGCGCCCGTGCCGGCGCCGGCCGTTCCTCGTAGTCCGCGTCATCGACGAAATCCACGTCGGCCACCGGCGCACGCGCCCTGCTGGCCTGGGGACGCTTGCGCCGTGGCGCCTCCTCGTAGTCATCTTCCTCGTCCAGCAGCGCCTTCTTGTCCGTCACGGGCTTGCGCAGCGTGGAGCGCGTGGGCTTCTGCTCCTTGGGCGCTGCAGTGCGTCGGCGCGCCGCATTGCGTGCTGGCTGTGGCGGCTGTGCCGGCTGCTCGTAGTCATCCTCCGGCTGTTCACGATCCTGGTAGTAGTCGTCATCATCCTGCTCTCCGGCAACGGAAGCTGGCGTCGTCGCCGTGTTCTTCTGCACGGGATACGAATACTTCTTCTTCTCAGTGATGGGCACGGGACGTGCTATGCGCGGCGGGGCACGAGGGCGGGCGTAGACGGAGGCTGCGGCCGCCTTGGGCGTAATGAATTCCGTCAATGGCTTTGGCGTTGTTTTAACCTTCTGCGGTGTTTGCTCCTCGGCTGCTTCCTCCTGGTCCAGACCATACGGTTTCTCGTACTCGTCCAGCTCATCCAGCACCGCCGTCGTGGAGGGTGTGGTCCGCTTCTCATTGCTGCGTCGCCTGCCGGCCGCACGTCGCGGCTCCTCCGCGGCGCGTTCCTCGTTGAAGCTGCGACGCTCCTCCACGCGGCCCGGCTTCCGTGGCGCTGCCTTGCCGCGTCCGCCGGCAGCGGGCTGGGGCTTGCCACGACGAGCGCCGGGTCGATTGCGCCTGTCGTCGTAGTCCTCGTCGACGAGCTCGTCATCGTCCCTGTAACGATTCCGATTGCGTCGCAGCGGCTTCTCCTCGACGCGCTTATCCTCGTACTCATCGTCGTAGTCCAGCTGCAGCTGCGGCTTGCGCGGACGTGGACGCGGCTTGCGGCGACTCAGGCGCTCCTCATAGTAATCATCCTCCTCGTCCTCGTAATAATAATCGTCCACGGGCCGGCGGTTGTAGGGACGATGATAGGGACGCTGCGGCCGACGTCTGGCCTGCGTTGGCGGTGGTTCCGTGGTGGTGGTGCTCGTCGAGGACGTCGTGGTAGCCATGTACAGCTCATCGTTTCTGCCACGCAAGAAGTTTGTGTTAATAGTTGCGACACCTTGGATCAGATTTTCGGCTCACCTGTTCCAATACTTTTGAGAGCCCTCGCAGTCTACGTCGGAGGCAAAGTGACAGATGAAGGTGCGCTGATCGAAGGCCGTGAAATTGGCGCACAGAAAATCGTGTCTGATGCCATAGACGCAATGATGATAGATCTGCAATAGGCGAAACAGGTGCTTAGTACAACTTGTTGAGAGCCCGGCTTGAACTGAACCTTTTCACGGCTTGGCCTAATCGAGGTGTGAACAACGACTGTTTAACGTCTCTTCGCCAGGCAAACAAATTACAATTTGAGGTCAAGATCGACATGCAGACAAGTTGTTTTTTTATGTTTTTTTTGGCTTCGCCTTTGGGCACGTAAGCCGCAAGACGGCGGCAAAAAGAGAAATTATTGGATATGAATTACGTGGTAGCTCATTTCGCGCGCTGCTCAACTTGACCAATTGGATAACAACCCCCTCCCACCTCCTCACTCTCCACCATTTCCATATTTCCCGTTGCGCTTTTGCGCACAAGGTCAACACACACAGCAAGCAAATATCTATAATTTGCCCGGCTCAAGTGATCCTCCCCTGCGGCCATCCGAGAGTGAGGTAGTTGCTTTATTATATGAATAAAGAAGAAATTACATTACACCAATGAAAAGTCTATAGTTAGTAGGTGAAGAAATCGTCGCCCTTCTATGCGATTTTCATGAATTTAAGTAGGGCTTACAGATAAAATAGAGACATAAAAAATAAATAAAAATAATGACATATTTACTAACCTGACATTTGTACTCAATGGAGGCGTAGAAACCATCGTGGAGACCTTCGCATTTGAAATGAATCTCATCCATGGGTGGAACGGTAGACAAGAAGGGATAGCTCGAGAGGTTGTAGCTGATGAACAATAATAATTTGAAAAATTTTAATATAAAATTTGCCTTCAGATCACTTACCCCCTCAACTCGCGTGGCAAATTTGGATCCCAGATATAATCAATTTGCGGTATGCCCGTCAATTTGGAGTTCTTCGACACCGTTGCATTGTCCGACTATAAATATTATGTGTTGTATTATAAATCTTAACTTTATTATATTACCAACTATTAATTCGAAACTAACCTTGGTCTCTTCAGCCTCGCCCGTGGGCTGTGGCAGGTCCACCTTTTCAGTGGCAGGTTCTGAGGCTTCGGTGGTCGTTGTGCTTGTGCTGCTTGTGGAGGCGGGTGTTTTCGCGATGGAGACCTTCTTGAAGGGCAGCGCAGCATTCGCTGAGCCCAGCAGACCAAACAACAGCACTAAAAGCAGGGTATATTTAAAAAAAATATATATGTTAAAATCGTATCTGGTTTTTTGTTTAATTGCATAATCCAGCAGCAAAAAGTTTTGCGCTCGACTGGCGCTCTGCATTGGACACCATTGCATTATATCACAGCCCAAGCAGGCAGGCAGGCAGGTAGCCGTGTTTTTTTTCGGTTATTTTTTGTTGCTTTTCGTTTAGCCCCATAATCCAGTTCGGAACAAGTGCAGAGCAGCGATTAAGTTATTGCAGTGCCTGAATAACCTTTCCTTAAGCTTTTGTTGTTGTTTGGGGCGGGGGAAGGGGAGGTGTGTGTGTGTGCAGTTAACTCACCTGTCGCTGTTATGAACAGCCAGCGTTTGGCTCTCTTCATTATGACGACTCTTCAGTTGCTGATGTATTTCTATTTTCCCCTTGGTTTGCTGCAAAGACAAAGAAACAAGAAATACGTTATTCAAATTTGAAAAGAAAATAATGTTATAACAAACGCGAGAATTTGCCAATAAACACACCCCGACGAGCGCTGGCAAAGATTTATGCTCTTTGGCGAACTCCAGCAATTGAAAAAGTCACTGAACGCTGACAAAGAAATGTCTTTAAATTCTTCACTTAACATTTTCGGCACGCAATCCACAATCCACAAGTTGTTGTTGTTGGTTTTTTTTTTGGAGCTACAGCTAACTGCACCTCACACATTGTCTGATTAACGTTATTTTTTTCAGCTGGCAATCAACCATTCAATCAATTGTTGTTGTTACTGACGGAAGAAACGCATAGCATGTGTGTGCTTGTGTGTGTGTGTGTGAGTAAACACTATCTTAATATGGCTGTAGAAAGTGTTCTAGACATAAATTCAACTAATTTTCTTAACTATATTTATGGTTAAGCCATAAATATACAAGAAGTGAAATTGCTTTTAATTCAGTTAATGAAAATTATTATTTCTGTTTTTGTTTTCTAATATTCAATTGAGACTTTATAACATCCTAGCAATATCCTTTTTACGTAAGGCTTTGTTCTGTTCGCTTTCGCATTCGCTTTCACATTCGCTTTTGCATCGCATTCGTTTTTTCTCGCGCTTCGATATATATAATTAGTTGAATTATATTATAACTGACAAACCAAAAGTGCGTTTTAACTCTGGGATCCTGAACCCATGATCAGGCTTGCCATTTAACTTTAAATTTTTATGTTGCAAATCAATATTAATCGATAGAATACGATATATATATGTTGGTATCGATAAATGACAGTTGGTGAGTTGCATTGGAAAACTGGCGGTCACCACACTGTTTAATAAACGCTAAGCTTACTTTTCTTACTAATAATACAAATACGGTTCTATTAACGTGCTTGGTACGCAACTGTGATACATCGGTCTTATGAAACTAACAGCTGGACTTTAATTATTAACATAAAAATACAAGCTAATAAATTAAATTTGAGTACAACAACAAAGTACAGTTGCATTGTGCATTTTTACTCTCTGCATTAATTGTTTTCTTTACGCGCATTCAACGCTCTCTCTCCCGCGTTCAAAACTAATATTTTTGTTGGTGTTTATAACGGCTTTTTTGTGTTCTTCTTTCGGTTGCGGTTTGTTTCGTCGCGCTCGCGCATTTACGTTTTGTGTTTCGTTGTTGTTGTATGTAAGTACAAACCAGCATTATTTAACTGTAATCCTCGTGTGCATATTATTTTCGTTAGATATTTATTTCACCCTTTTTATTTTGTGCAGTGATTTTTTGTTTGTTTTCAAAATGGCTATCGTTTGCTGCTTATTGTGTGATAATATGTCGCACGAAAAAGTGCTGACAGCTTAAACTGGACTTGTGGGACTTGTAGGGATGTTGAAAGGTACATGATGAATTTAAAAAGGCAAATAAAGAAAGGCTTTGGATATCTATTCGGGCAATGTAAAATCTTTTTCGTTAGTTTCTCTGCTTTAGATAACAAGTTCAAAGATACGAAAGTTTTAAATGAGTCTCCAAGGGGTAAAAAGGCCAATCATTGGCTATTGACCCTAATTAACTTAAAAATATTAATTAAAGCTCAAATGTGATAAACTTTACATCAGGTATTAAATCGTTTTATTAATATTAAACTTTGTTTATTGTGCCATTTATAGCTCTAACCAAAGGCATACAGCAAATATATTTTGTCAATAAAACTGTCTATCAATAATAAAAGTAAAAAAATTTATATACGATGTATATTAATATAATAAAAAAGAAAAATAATGATAAAAGCTCTGAATATTTTGCAAGCATTTTGTGTACAACAGCTTTGTTCAATGAATTTCCGTTAATTTAAAGACTTGATTCAGTTGAAGTAGTAATTGCATAATTAGCCACTGCCTTCAATGTCACTTACGTAAAGCGCAGCGAAAGGGCAACAAAAACCACAAGCACACACACACAGTCACTTACACAGACAGACAGACAGATAGTCGGCCAATGCATAACTATATCAAATTGAAAAGTGAACAATAGATTACAATTACAGTGCGGCAACACTTTCATTTTCAATGCGTTTTAATTGGCTGTGCAAATATCGAACATAAAACTAAAACCAAAAAAAAAAAAATGCAAAAGCAAAAATCAAAATCAAAAGCGGCAGGCTTCCATAAAAAGTAAGTGCCTTAATTATTTATATTGATATCATTTAAACATAGTATACTAAATATTGGCGTGGCTGTAAATTCCAAGCTGCCAAACACTTGCAGTTGATTTATTGCAAAACAGAAACGGACAGCTAAAGAGAGGGATAGAGAGAGAGAGAGAAAGGAGTATTCTCAGCTCAGTGAAGCGTTTAAGTTGTATTAGTTATACAAATGAAAGACAATGCACAATTGCAAAAGGTTCATTGGAGCATTGTAATTCGGCAGCTTGGCATTGTTTATTGATAGATAGATATATATGTACATATATCAGATAACAGTTTTATTATGCATTGTTTATTGGTTTTCCGTGAATTCGATTATGCATCCAAACACACTCGTTCCACAGGGCGTATGCGCAATGCCAATTTCAAAATGTCAGACGGCGCGCCGTCAATTACACCTGCATGTTGTTGGTTTTTCATTAATATTTTGTTTTTGCCAAGGAGGAAACTTCAATTGCTCTTGGTAATGGTTTTTGGACTTCAATTCGCTTCAATTTATGCCCAGCTCCGAGCAGCTCCTCCGTCTGCCTTTCATTTATTCATGGCACAATTTTTCGTAAGCTGCATTTTGTATGACGAAGGCGTTTCGTCTTTGTGGGCTCTACGGAGTTCAAAGATGCGCCGTTCACACCCCGCTCCACAAAAATAAAAATACAAAAAAAAATTGACAAAAATGTGTGTCGTGCATTTTAAGTAGTTATTTTTCTTGATTTGTATTTTGTTTTTTTTTTACGCTTTGGTTAGCGTGTGCGTTATAATGATGAAGCTTGTCTCAAGTTGTGTGCAGTTTCTGACATTTTGAGCCAGACTTTAGATAAATATGTGACAAAATATGATAATCGTTTGTTCGGTCGCTGCAGCCAACTGGTTCTATGCATGCGATCTTAAATGTAGGCTCATAAAAATTTTAAATGTCAAAAGGTTCTACAAAGCATCTGATTAATATAAATAGACAGTTGAATTAAATATAACATATAAATAAATATTGTCAATAAACAGGGCTGTAAATAAGTCAGCTATCTTTTCTCCTCTTCTTTGTCTTTCAATGCTCTCTCTACCATAAATCTTCCAAAAATGTTCCCATATATGTAATAAGTACAACTTTTATATATCTTAGCCATTATTTCAAATATCTAAGGTCAAGCTTAAGCGTCTTTTGGCTTTTATGATATATGGCTACACTAAACAAGTTAAATTTATGGTTCAGCTTATGGTATTATTTACCTTATATTGGTGCACTTTGCATTGTCATAAACAAAAGCGACCACACAATAAGCGTGTGTATTAATATATTAATCTTAATATTGCTTGGGCCGTATAACAATAATATGAGCATCTTATATTTTACGGCCCACCATTGAATGGAGGAACCGAGGGAGGTGAGCTGGCTGACTAAATGTCTACATGTCTCTGACATGTATCGATGCCTCGAAGTTTCGATATTGTTAAATTGCCTTAGCCAAGTTCAAATTCAAGGCTAAGCACGACGGCTTACAAACACACGAATACCGGTAAATTGTGGTTGTCGCTGGAGTTGTTGCTATTGTTTTTGTCTTTGTATTTATTTGTCGTCGTCTATTTAAAAAGAAAAAATTATTGATGATGGGCAAACGAGTCACAGTCACAGTTAAAATCGCAGTCACAGTTTTTTTTTAAATTTATTTCATTTGAAAAAAAAACGGAAATATTTAATAAATTTATGTAGCACAGGAAGGTTTTTAAAGTCAATTTAATTTAATTATTTATTTTTCCTATTTTTTTAAATTTGTTTATTTGCAAGTTTAATAGTTTTTTTTTGGAGTTTTTATGAGCCCAAACCGCCTTGAAAATTTGCAAATTTGGTAGAGATAAATAACAAACTAAAATTTGTTAAATTTTTCACATAATTTAGCAGTAAAATCGCTGATTGTGCGTGTGTGGGTTTTTGTTTCAAGTTGATTTCGGCAAATGACGTTAGCCAATTAAAATATTAGCCAGACAATGAGCAGCAGTTTAGAACCGACGATAGAGATGGGAGTTGCTTAAGGTCAGTCACAGTCACAGTCGTAGATCTCTAGACAATGCACAATTAGAATAAAGTTTTAAAACGTTTTATTTGAATTTTGGCATGCATTATTCATACGAAAAAGGCCGCAGCGTCTCGAATCTCGTCTAGAGTAATCACTTAGTAACCAGTTTGAACTGAACTATCTTGAACAAAAAAGACTCTCGATTTCATTTACATTTCTAATGCGAGTAGTCAAATTTCTGTGAAATGTGTCGTCGCAACGACGTCAGCAACTGGTTTTGCCATATAGTTTTTCCTTTTTATTTCGACTTGATAATATTTTTTGATTTTATACCCAAAGTCGCATCAACCGGTTGCTTCTTCGGCTGATCTTCAATAGATGCCGGTTCCAAAACTCAACTGCTACGTTGCCTCTAAAAATTAGCATCTCTGTTCAATTTTGGACTTTTCTTTTCTTTTTTTCTTTCTTGATTTTTGTATTTCTTTTTATTTTTTTGATGCTCTTTCAAGGTCGCCTCAGCTGTTGTGGTTTTCAGTTTCTGCTGAATATTGTGGTGCAGTTTTTTTGGCGTTTTTTATTTTGTTAAGTTATGTTATTATACAATATAATGTGGGCTTAGCTAATTGCCCTTTGTAGAGATATTTGTCTTTTGCCGATTTGGGAGATTATGAAGCCAATTATCTAAGCGGCTTAGATGTCAATCAGTTTTCGCATTTGGACGTAACACTATCTGAGTGGGAGTATCTCAAGTGAAATTTTTATGAATACAAAAAAATATTGTTTACAAAATATATATAAATGGTTTTTGTTTTGTTCATATCTATTCATAAATCATCTTAACGGAAGAACAAGCACTAGCCTATGCCTATCTATTAAGATTTTTAATATAAGACCTTGTAATTATTAGAACTTTGATTTTAATACACTGACCTTTAACGCACATAGCGTGACTAATGCTAATTACTAAGAATTCTTGTTATATTTTGTTTCCCTAATATGTGGCATAATAAATTTAATATTTGGGTTCACTGCCTACGGAAATTTAATTTCCAATTATAAAAATTTATTTTAATTTGAAGTAATATTTAAATATTAAAAAACTCTTAATATCATTGTATAATTTTTATTAATTTTGTTATATTTTCATAATTTTATTGCAATTTATTATCAAGCTTTTCACAGCTCGCATCTTTGCCACTTTGGATGCCTTTTTCTGAAGCGTCGCTTGATTGGCAAGTGAAAACGAAGTTTCCTTTTGGAAAATCGTTTTCAGTTTCAATTTGTGTGCTTGTTATATGTTGTTTTTACTATTTGTTAGAGCCGTTTGCTGTGCGGCAAATAAGTTAATCGCCGATTCCGGTTGCGATTTATTTAAGTTTGGTTCGGTTTGGCGAGTTGTGAGAAGTCGCGGCTAATATGCAAAAAAAAAGGAGAAGAGAAAAAGAGAGCAGCATCTCCATGAGAAATTTCAGTTTCACACGCATTAAACAGACATTTAAAGTATTTCCCAGTAATTAATAGATTTAAATGTTTTCTTTAAGTGTGAGGAAAACACGAAATGAGCAGCCGAAATGGGCAGTAAAATGTTTAAAGAAATTAAAAAATAAATAATATAAAACAGAAACAAAAATAAAATGCACATACGCTCGTCGCAGATGGATGAAAGTAAAATTTAAAAATGTTGTTGTAACTGTGGTTGTTGTTTTTGTTGTTGTTGCCGCTGCTGATGATGAAAGTAAAATCGGCGCAGATTTGTTTGGGCGCTTCGGCAAAGATGTGCATGGCAAAAGATACAAGATACAAAACTACAAATTGTGTATAAACAAATTATGGCAATTGTTTGTGTTTTTCAGCAAGTAATGCCAGCCAACAAAAAAAAAACAACAGATTTCAGCATGTTGTTTGTCTGTCTTGTGTGGTAGCAAGCAGGAACAACAACAACTACAGTAAAACAACAACAAGTTGTACATGGCAAATAATTAGCAACGCTTGAGAAAATTTTGCAAAATTTTGCCCAGAGATTTGGCCCTGAGTTTTGAAGAGGCTGCAACAGAAATTTGCCTTAGAGTATAGATAAACCGAAAAAAACATGGCTTACCTTAAAAGCAGCTACAAAATTGTTGTTTTTTGAATAATCCGCAAAAAGTTTTCTAATTTTTTTTTAAATTATATTTTGTTATTGCTAAAAGTGAAGCAGCAAAGGAAAAATTCATACAATAAAACGGCACACACACACACGCCGACAGGCGCAAGCAAGGGAGATAGATAAAAAGAGGCTAGCATATATGGCTATCTGTGTGTGTGTGTTGCAGTTTGTTGCCTGGTGTGCGTGCACTTGTGAAAATTTTATGATTGTTTTTATTTTTATGTCTCTTTCTTTAAATTTAACACACATGATTTATTTTTACGAATTTTATATTTATATTTTTTTAATTTTAACATAATTTTTAGCAGCTAGCTTAAAACGGTTTAAATCGAAAACGCATTTAGTGTATTACGACACTTGTGCATTAGTTTTTCACACCAATACAGCTGCCCATTTACGCATTTAACACTTTTGGCCAGGCAATTTTTTAAAGATTTTTTTTGCTACAAATTAAAATTAACATAAACCATTTGCATGCAAAACTTTGGTTTGCCATATAAATTTTATATAATTTTTTTACAACACAATGCCAAACGCGCACAAACACACACACTTACACTGTTTTATATATATATATATTTATACGTATACACTTGTGCGAACGCAGCGCATGCGCAGCGTCTGTTTTTTTTTTAAATTGAGTGTAACCACGCCCACTTACTTTTGCCAACCTGTCTTGGCTGCCGTTCACCTGGCTGACCGTTTGCAGACTGAAATTGCAGATTGTTGGCCAACTTTGCGTTGGCATAAAAATCGTCTTTTGGTAACGAATCGAAGCTTTAGCTCGCTAATTTGGTTTCCAGTCGCATGTCTTGGAAACTGGTTTCTTGCCGCTTCGCCGCAGCGGCTTTGCGCATGCGCTTGGCTTAAAAGAGAGCCGGAGAGCGTAAGAAAGAGCGCGAGAGCGAGAGAAGCAGCTGGATTTGAGAGCTTCAGCTTGAGCTTTTCTTTGTGTAGCAGTTTTTTTGTTTTTGTTTTTGTTACAGTTTTTCCACTGTTCATATTCTGCAATAGTTTGAGTTTGTTTTTGTTATTGTTGTGGTTTTTATTTTTGATTTTGCTTTTACACTGACTTTAGTCGCTTGTTTCTAACCTATTAGCAGCTCAACAGGTTTGCTGATTAAGATTTTAGTTGTTTTTTATTTATTTATTGAATTTATTGCAGAAATTATTAAGTAAATAAATTGATAATAAAATTTATCGTTAGATTTCTGTTGACTATCAAAAGTTGCAAAGGTATTTCTTGATTTTATTGTAATTTGATTTAAAATATGTTTCTATATACACAAAAAACAAAAGTTTGGCAGGCACTACTTGAATATTATGAGAATCGCATAGAACTTATAATAAATTATACTATTTATTTGCAAGGGTTTTTTTTTCATTGGCACAGCAAGGATGCTTAAAAGTACGATTTATTTATTTATTTAAAAATGATTTTTGAGTTAAAATTCGATGTAAGTTTAAATTTTTTTGTGACTCGTTTTGTTTGATCTATTAACAACAATTGATAATTGATATTCATGTGCACGTTAATTTATTTTGAATGCTTAACGTTTGATTTGCTGACTGACCGCAATGACATAATAACAATAACACAACAAATTGCTGCAGCAGCAACAGCAGTTCAATTAATGAACCAACGTAGGCCAAAACCATCTGCTATTAGTCACACACACGCACACACACATACGGCAAACAACCGTAACACAATAAGCAGTGGACGCTGTCCAAAGACACATAAATTGCTTAAACGGCTCATGAATTATTGCGCATACGCCGCGTGGTGCGGAGCACAATTAAATTTTAGTTAGGCATTTCATATACAAACTACACACATACACGCACGCATTAAATGACTAAATCTAAAATCGACTGAATGCAAAATAATGCGGGGCATTTCAAGCGGCTCATAATGAAATCAATCAGCGGTCACAACAACTGCTCCCCATTATCGTTGTTGTTGTTGTTGCGCTAACTGCGGATTATGGCATATTTTTTTTCTTCAACTGCCAAACGACTTGAGGCTGTGTCTGCAGTTAGTTTAGATGTGTGTGTGTGTGTGCTTCTTACGTCACATGGCTAAAGTACTTGGAGTATGTTGCACTGCATCTGCGCATGTGAAAGTTGAATTTGATTTTTGTGGCGACTGTCGTTGCCTGTATTCAAATTGGAGCAACAACAGGCACATAGTCACAGTCACAGTTAACACACACATATACACAAATCGTCGAGTGTTTATCGCTGACGGCGTGTGCCTCCGATTCACGCTACAGTTAATGGCACCTACTCATATTCATACGCTTGTTTCCTATGCTCTATCTGTGTGCATGTGTGCCTGCGGGCCTGTTGCTGAGAACGAGAGCAATGTGTCGGAGAAGAGTGTGTGTGTGTTCGTATGTGTGTGTGTGTGTGTGGGTCGCCTAGTCGAACCGGTATGCTGCATACTATCCAAGTTACAGTTTTTAGTACATGTTGTAACTATTAAACAGCTCTTGCCAGCTGCCAATCGCCAGCTGTTTTATTTGGTCTGATAAAAAATTTTTACATTTTGGCGTGTAGAAAATTGCAATTCACATTTGATACGATAGCAAATTTTTATTAGGAATAACTTAAGCACACTTGATTTACGTTTATTTTTAAGGAGGTGTTGTAAAATTATGTTTTTAATTTTCGTTATCTTAGCTGATGCTATAATATTTTAATTTTTTATTAGTTCTCGCTGCTAGTTCGCTCATAGGTTTTTTTTCCTGCCTGCAGGGTAACTTCTAGTCGAACATTCTTGCGACAGTTTATTATAACTTATTGAAGTTTTTGCTAATTCCAAAAAAAACTCTATTAATTTTTTTTTGATTTTATGTTTTGCCAATATTTTTGCAAGTCAAATTTTATTTGCCAATTGCCGGCAGCTTTTTAATCAGCCCAAGTTTTAAGCAGTTGGGAAATCAAAACTAATGTATTAAATATAATTCGCAGATTATAATTTGTATCTCATTAATTTAACTTGAGAAATTAAAGCTTAGCTCAATTTATAAAATTTTTAACTGTAATTTAAGCCCTGAGTTGGAAGTATTTCTTACCGTTACATTTGTGCTAAACCTCAATTTAAAAAAAAAATAATGTAATTTTTTATGTTTTTGGGACAACAAAAACCCCACCCATAAAAAGAAACCAATTTGTCTCCTTTGTTAAGAGCTAAAAGAACAAAATGCATGCAAAAATGTTTATTTTTTTATTATTGTTGTTGTTACAATCGAAAAGTCGTTCAACTCGTTTGTTTGTTGTTGCTACGTAATTACATGAAAAAGAATGTATTTGTTGTTATATGGTTATTGCTTTGTTTTTGTTTTGCTTTTGTTTTTTTTTTTTTGTAGTTGTTTTTTTTTTTTACTTATGACAACTGGTTGTTTTACATTCTCTTGCAGGCCTTGGCAGTTTTATCGAACAAAACAAAACACGCGAAACGAATTGCAATTCCGCAATAATTTCGAATTCGAATTCGGATTCGAGTTTGAGTTTCAAGTAGAGTTCACACACAGTGTTGACCTTGCGTTTGTAGGTGTTTATCAGCTGGTTTATCTAGTTCTCAGATGATAAAGAAGTTCAACACGAATCGAAATACTTTATTCAACGTACTATTCGAGGCAGGACGCTCATTGGCCACCACTTGGGCATCAAGCTGAGCCTCCAGCTCTTGGCCATAGCGCACTATATACCACTCGGCTATAAAGTAAATGACCAGAGTGATGAATGCGAATTTCAGATAAATTTTGAATATGCAAACAATATTGAGGCACAGCTGATGCAGCAGCTCCAACGGTTCCATGCTGTCGTCTCTCGGCTAACGTTGCGTATGCGTAATGCAAATACGATAGTTGTTGTTTGGCAAAAAATAGATATATATAGGGTCGACAAGCTAGGCAAATATTGCGATTTGGAAAGAAATGAGGTCGCTCGAGGCGTCGCTTTTTGGAGTTTGCTGCAAAGTTGCTTTGGTGTCGTTCAGCAAAGCGTCGCTTTGTTGCTTATGCAATTGTTGTGGCTTTTGTTGCTGCTTTTGTTGTTGCTGTTGTTGTTTTGTATTGATTGTGTGGAGCAGCGCATTAGTGTAGCGTTAAAGATGCACATTTCGCTTTCGTGTCTTTCTGATGCTTTCGGCTTTGCTGCTACTATTGTTGTTGTTATTGCTGCTGTTGTTGTCGCCTCATTTGAATTTGATAGTGTTGATGATCCCTCGCTTCGAATTTTCGGCCTTTTACACTCGTAATAATTGTTGTTGTTGCTGCCGCTTTCAGTTTTCAAGAGTCCATTTTTTTTTGTTTTTTGGGTATCTCTCACGTTGACATTTTGATCATTATGTGCGCACCTTAATTATGTTAATTTGTGGAGCAGCTTTGAACAATTTGTATGCTTTTATTTCATATCATCAGTTTTCGGCTCTGTAAAAATTGAAAAGAAAAGGAAAAAAACAACAAATATTCAGCGCATTTTAAATTGATTGAAAATTAATTTGTTTCTTAGCAGGGAATCTAATATTGATGAAGATAAATAATGCAGTAATAAACAGCACCATTAATAACGGCATCAATAAACAAATTGGATTGCGAAAATAAGGCTAAGTTTGTTTTTATTATTTTTTATTAAACTAAACTGGAGTAAAAGGTGTTGAATTTAAGAAATATTGAGGCAGGTTTAGAGAGTAAATTTAACAGAGCGTCGAAATGTCGTAAACAGTTGGTTGAAAATGTGTGATAAATGAAGCGGAAGTTAGGATTTTATAACACATGAAAATAGATTGTTGTATTTAAATATTTTAATTATCTTTTACTTTTTATAATTATACAAATATAACTACAATCTTTTAATTGAGCTTGAGTAATTCGTTCATATTACATTCTGTATGAGTCAAACTCTTTAATTATCTGAACAACTAAATCTATTTATAGCTCAGTGCTAAAAGCCAATCAACCTTGACAGTATATATATTAACAAATTAAAAATCCCCTTTTAGTCACGCCACTGCCTCTTAGCCAAGTTTGATAAACTACAGCCACAAACTCGATTGCATCTCTTCAATACACTTGACAATCGCTTAACAAAATCTACTTAACCTTACGATTTGTATCTTTTGGCCGACAGCGCCTCCAACTTGAGTTGCATCTTGCCGTTGATAAATGCAGCAATTATTTAAAGCACACAAATCAACCTCAACTTGGCTGGGTCTATGGCTGGCTGACCGGTGTTGTGCCCGAGAGTCGTCTTGCAGTTTCGTAAAAGCCAAGCCAAAGTATATTACATTAATTTAAAATGTACGCGCAGTTGTGGCAATGCACAAAAATAAAAAGGAAAAATATGTAAAAAAAAAAAAACAAAAATAACAGAAACCAGTCTCCAACTGGACAAAAGTGGCTTGCCTTCGTTGCCTTCGGACTTGGTGCGTCTGCTGGCAAATCGAATTCTTCCTGACTATGCACAAAAAAGTGAAGTAAATGAAAAAAGACAAAAAAATGTAAATGCTGAAGTTGAACTGTCGCATAAAATGCGCCACAGTCGCAGACAAAGACGCATCCCAGCCCCCAGGCCCAGATCCAGTCCCGACCCAGCCGCCTGCCAAGCTGTCAGCTTGTCAACTCACAGCGGTGGGGCAACTAGACGACGCTAGATTCAAGATGCGACTTCAGACTTCAAGATTCACAGAGACGCAGCGCTTAAATAAGTTGATTTTTTGTGCAGTTTTTTATTTTGTTGTGAATATTTTTTTGCCAAGGTGTTTCAGTCTCCGATAAGTGTACTCGTCTATATCTGCGCTTACCGGTTTCTGCGGCAACAGGTAGACCCTCTGACATTCTCACCTTATTCGAAAATATATTAAATTTTGGTTTACTTTTTTAATACTCTGTAAGCATTCATAGACCCAAATTGGGTATATTTAGAAAAGGTTATTATACTTCGTATCTAAATACTTTATGCTTGATATATATAAATTATTTTAAAAAAATGCTTTAAAAATTAGAAAAATGGTGTTTGAATTTTAGCTAAAGGGTATCTAATCTTTAAGCAGTTGACATTCGGATTTGTTTAAATTTCGAAAAGTTGCTCATGTCTCATATATAGTAAAATAATTATTTCCTCTTCTTTGCCACATGACATTTACGTCATATTGTAAATTATTTAGCTGCATATTAATTGGTGAACACTTCCACGAGCCGTAACAACGATAAACGGTGTCTCTTTCTTTAAATAATTTGCACTTATATAATGCACATGGCGTTAATTTGTTTTTGTAGTTGTTGTCTTTGTTGCCTTTGTTTTTGGCTTTGGCTACTTGACGGTAACCCATTAAAATGTGGGTGACCAGCGGGGCCAAGAAAACACGTCGAAAACAATGAATGCGACACGCACGCAGACGGTGCCAACACTTTTTTTTTCGGGTAGATGTGGTCATAGATATGTATCTGCCGGGGCTTGTCTAGGGTCTTTGTCTGTTGGGTTACAGAGCGTGGAGTTTGGAGTGGGGCCAAACGGGGGCAGCCTGACACGCATTTCTACTCGCTAATTGCACAAATGGTGTCACTTGGCCTCCTAATGGCCAAAACAATTGACAATTGACTTATAATTAGGTAGGCCCGATAAAGTTCGAGTAGATTACCAATATTGTGGTACATATATAACCGGTCTTTTATTATGGTTTTTCGTCAATTAGTTTCCGTGTGTTGTTAGCTGTTTGTTATCGTTAGCGGGTGTGTAAAGGTTGTTGTGAGTTTTTACAAATAGGATTTTGGGATAAAATTCTGGGCACCTTAAATTATTTTGATCTTCTTAAATCATTAAATAACTTTTATCTGGAATTCGAATACTCTTTAGTTTTAGTTTCAGTTAGAAAACAGCTAACGTAATAAACCAAACTAACTCCAAACTCACAGATGCTCCACGTTGCGGCTTTATTCTTTGGCTTTCTTTGGCTTCTACCAAAAAAAATGCTTTATGTCGCTCACAATGATAAAAATCTCTAAGAAACACCACATTTTATCAAATAAGTTGACTTATAGCTAAAAAGTTTTTGGCACACGCCTTTCTTACTTTATGAATTTATCTCATTGTTATCTATTCGAGCACTTTTTGCTGGGTAGTAAACAAAAAAACAAAAAATATCACCAAATACGCGCAGCTAACTTTGACAATTGGAAGCTGGAAGCGCAGCATTTCCAATGCTTTGTCCAAAAGCTTCCAGCCATATGATCAGCAGCTGATCTCACAAGCAGAGCTTTAAAAGTAAACAGCTATTCAAATGTGTGAAAAAGAGATGTCTATAGTATGCAGCTAAAAGCTTGTGTTTTGTAGCAGGCAGCTTGCAATTACAATTTTAAACTTGTAAAGCCCTAAAGTATGCAACAAAAAACTCAAATTATTTTAATAAAACATTTTATTTTACATGTTTGTTCCAGGTATGTGTTTATAATATGAAATGTGTTTAAATCAATTTAAGGAAATATACATTTGTTTTTATATACAATATTTAAAATTGGAAACGTGCCAACTGGTGAGGGTATACAATAAATGGTAAACAAAGTAGCGCCAATTTGCAGCACATTCATTTTGACAACAACAATTACAAAGCTTTAATGAGATGTTCTTTATTGATTGCATTTGAATTTCTAACGTCGGCAGATTCACTCAATGGCCTCGATTATTTCATATTCTTCATCCAAAGAATGATCATAATCGATATTGTATTTATTTTTGATTTTACTCTTATAATCCTTGAGTTCATCGTCGTTCTCGAATTTATTCAAATTATAGCGCTGAGCGCCGCGATGTTTGCTGTTGTAGCTGTTGCTGCTGATGGGATTGCTGCCGAAGTTGCTGCTGCTGCTGCTGTTGTTGTGTTGTGTGCTTGAGGTGCGATTTCTATGCCCTATGCTAAATTGTTTACTTTTATTTCTACTGCTATTTCTACTGCTCTGCTTACGGTTATTGCTACTATTTTGTCTACTTTGATATTCGCTATATTTACTAGAATTATAATGTTGCTGCTGCTGCTGTGATGATGAGTATGACGATTGAGTTTGATTGGTTGTATACCTCATGCTGCCTCTAAAACTATTTTTGGTCATTTTATTGTAGTTGGTTGATGCGGTGCTATCTACGATGCTGTTGTTGTTGTTGCTGCTGTGCTTGATTTTATCTATGTTGCTGCTGCTGCTGTTGCTTTTGTTTTGTGCCAGAAATTGTCGCTGTCTGCCGCCTCGTTGCCTCGCTGTCTGCACTGTCCCAATCTTATACTCATCATCAGCCTTATATCATACCTCATCCTGCTGTTGCTGCTGCTGCTGGCTGCGCTCCGGTATGCGATACAGCTCGTCGTTGTTCTGGTACAGCTGCTCGGAGCCGGCGCAGTTCACGTTCGACCACCAATCGCAGACGCGCACAGCCTGATTGAAGACGGTGCCATTCGGACAGAGGAACGAGTACTGATGTCCTGAGTGCAGACACCAGTGCCAGACCTTTGAAAATTACAACAAACATTACGTTTAGCTAATGATTCATCAGAAATCTTTTTTTAGTATACCCTCCAAAACTGGTTTCTAAGCGAACCGTTTTTAAAAATGGTTCGGTTCGAATATAGTTCGCATAAAAAACAGTTGTTCCTATAAAATAATTTAGAAATTCAGTAGCGTAAAACATGTGAACTTAATAATTAGAATGTAGGTAACGATTTTCTAAGCAGAAAAAAATAACTGTTTAATTTTCAAAATTTAAAAGAAAAAATTTATAAAAATCGATTCAATTTTGTTTTAGAGATTATAGCTAAAAATATTAAAAATGTTATAATTTTTTTGGCATGATTTTTGAGTACAAATATGTTACCTAATGTTGATACCAGTGATTTAAAATACAATTTCAAGTTTCTTAATTTAAAAAAGTCTTTAGTGCTTTTTTTTCGAAAAAAAAATTAGATTTTAACATACGCATATATTTTAAATTTAGAGCAAAAACAATTAACAAAATAGATTCTATTAGATTTTTCTTTCATAATTTTGCTTCTGTTTTTTTTGCTTACCTGACACCTCGTCTCGGTATCTGCATAGTAGCCTGGCTGGCGTCCTTGGCAGTTGAAGGACAAGCCCTTGGGCACCGCATCGTAGATTGGATAATCCTCGCCAGCTATGTAGCCATCAATTTGCTGCAATAGAGGCCAAAATGAGATGCGGCTTTCAAGTACAAAATATTGTATGGGAATGTGAATTATCTCATCGAGTGCAACTGCAGTGACCTTCGTTTG
Organism: Drosophila micromelanica; assembly: GCA_004143825.1. Lineage (NCBI taxonomy): Eukaryota > Metazoa > Arthropoda > Insecta > Diptera > Drosophilidae > Drosophila > Drosophila micromelanica. The sequence goes on from SCDY01001624.1 coordinate 27,994, forward strand.
GTGTTTGTTTTTTATATTTCTATTTAGTTTTTTTTTTGGGCCTGCTGATTGCCCAAGCAGTGCACATTTAAATCGTGGCAAAACAACAGCAAAATGATGTCTAAACAATAACAAATTACGAGCTTGAAACAATTGCCACACAAATTTACTACACGCGAACAAACAAAAAAACACAACCCAAAAAATTTGAAATGCAAATGCATCAACCGAAAAATCTGTCGAAAAGCTAGCAAAAATAAAACCATAAAAAAAGAACTGAGTAGAGATCAACAAAAGAATCAGTGAGTGTTGAAAATGTGCAATTGTGGGTGGCTGATTCTGATTGTGTATGTATGTGTGTGTGACAATAAAACCTCTTTAAAATCCAACAGACAACTGTCAATCTCATGCGTATGAAACCATGAAAAGCCGACACAGCAACAAAGCGTGGCCAAATGGCAAATTCATCATCACACACTTACAAACACACACTCACACACACACATGTATATTCCAATGAGACATTCGACAGCTGCGCTCTGTTCTTTTGTTTAACCCTTTACAGCATGCAACATGTTGTTGCAAAAATGATGCCACTCCAGTTTCAGATCGTTCCTGCGGCTCTGGTTGCTCTGGCTGCTGTGCAACATGTTGCATGTCATTGGTCTATCTTTCAGCTATCTTGATCTTGCCTCAATTTCAATCTAAATGCATTTTTTCCACAGTAAACTTTTCATTGTTGCTGTTGTTGTTGCTGCTGCTGCTTCTGCTGTAGTTGCTGTAGCTGCTGATGCGTAACGCTTAAATAAATTCATTTGGAAGGCGTGTGAAGAAAATCTTCTCTATTGATGTCAAAATGCATGTTTTAAATTTATACTTTAATTTGAGGTTAATGCTGATGAGCAAAATGTTGCAAAATATGAACATTAAAATAAACATACAATTAACACTACTTTAGTAATCTAAAAAGTTATTTAAATCCGAAATTAATTGCTTTAGTCAATTATCGCTTGTGCCAATGATCGATAATTGTGCTGATACTGATACAATTAATTATCAATAACTATTTATCAATAACTATTTGCTTACGTTTTGCTTACTTTTCGATAACTCTTGAATTTTCACTTCGATTACTTATCGATAACTATTCTCACCTATTACCAAACCATTTGAACAGCTCTTTTTTATTACCTCTGTGATTTCCTGCAGCACGCTAATAACTTTCCTAAGGTTTTAACATTTTCAACTGCCGCAACAACAATAAGGCCCAGTGCCTCAGTAACCCCAACTGCCAAGCATCCCCTTCTCAGCCCCTCCCCCTCAACTCTCAGTTCAGCAAGTAGTTTGGCTGTTTAAATACCAGACGACGATGGCTCCAAAGACACAACAGCAAAAACAACAACAACTAAGCGGGCAATTTTCCTTTCTTTCGTGTTGTTTTTGTTTGCATTTGTTGTTGCTTTTGTTAATGCTCCGATTGTTGTTGTTATTGTTGCTGTCTAGAGCAGGGCACCAAGGCTAATTGATAAAAGAAGAAGAGAGAAAAAAGCAAACGATGACGACACCTTGAGCTGCAGTCTAAAAAGCAATGGGAAATGGGGGAATGTGGCATGGAGATTTAGCAGCAGTTGAGAGGGCTGCAGTTCGCGTGTGTTGTATGTTGTGTGTGTGTGGTGTTGTGGCGTCTCGGACGTGAGAAGATGTCTAACACTTTGCAGACAGGTCGACGTCGTTGTCGTTGCACTTGCAAAATCGCATGCAGCCACGGCTAGAAATACAAAAACACAGCCTTTTTTTGGTTCACTTTTTTTGTGGCAACAATTGCATTGTTGTTTTTGTTGTTGCCACTGAGGCGACTGCGGCTGCAACTTTGCGTGGGAGTTTGTTGTTGTTCGCTGTATGTAGATTGCTATCAGCCAGGAGACAAATGGTGTGCGCAATCTTTTAGCTGACTGAGTATAGAAATTATCTAAGATGACACTTTTTTATACCACTGTGCCCAACTACCATGATATGCCTGTTCTACGCTATATGGCGGCTAATAAAGTGATCAAATTGAATGCAAAAAATTAGTTTAATTTGTGATGTGATGTGATTCCATTCCCATTCCCAGGCACATCAAGTTTTATGAGCAGAAAGAAAATATTCAGCGATAAATGCAAGATAATTTACAGAGAGCAATAAATAGATAAATCGACAATTGAGAGACGGGCGGGCAGCTTGGATGGAAATGGGTTCAGGCTCAGGCAAATAAGCGGTTGCAGCTTGGCAGCAGCATTTGGGCGCCCGCGCCCCGAACTTACCCCATTGACACAGTTTCCTGCCAGCAGCACAGCGAACACGACAATAAAAACGATGGACATGCAGGAGGCAAAGAAGTTGCTGCAGGGGGCGGTGCTGCTGCTGCTGATGCTGTTGCTGCTGTTGTTGCTGCTGTTGTTGCTGCTGTTGTTGCTGCTGCTGGCTGCCCGATGAAGATGCTGCTGTCTGTTGTGTTGTTGTTGTTGCAGCGGTGATTTGTTCGCTGTTGTGGCCATGATGTCTGTGATTTTGGGTTTACGGCTACGCGGTGTATACGTAATTTAAATGTGATTTTGTGTTTGTTTCGTTGTTGTTGCTGTTGTTGTTTGCTATCTAAAATATAAAATCGAAAGAGAGAAGAAAAAAAAAGACGAGCTAAACTAAGTGCTATTATATGTTATATACATGCACAACAACCACTTAATGTTGTCTGTGTGTGTGTGTGCGCATATTTAGAAAGGAAGCTGCAATTGGAAAATTGCATTTGGCCCAAGCAGAAGCGCGATGTCTTCTGTTTCTTTTTTGGTTATTTTGTTATTTGTTTGGCTTGGCATGTAATTAGATTTCATTTTTATATTTTTATTATTTTCTGATGCATGCCATGGAATTTCATGGTAGCCACAAATGGTAATGCGCATTTGTGGTTACAGTGGAGTTTTGGATATTTTGCCTTGCCAGGAGCTGCTGCCTGACGCTGATGCTGAGTTCATAACATTCACTTCGTGGCACTTGCCCATTAGACGTTTGAATACAGTTGGTGGCGTTTTTTTTTTTTTTTTTTTTTTAATGGTTGATTCACTTGGCATATGCAAAACTTGTGGGTGGCAATTATATCAAGTTTTATTCGACTTCAATTAATTGAGAAATATTCAAATTGAATGGTTTTTGATTTGAAAAAGTTATAGAAATACTAAGAATATTGAAATCAGGTCGAATATAGGCTAGCATAGAAATTATTTATCTAGTTGCTCATTAAAATAAATAATTAGTTGATGTAAGATATTTTGTTTAATTTAAATGCGAATCAAACTAACAAGCAGATAAAAATAAAAAATTGATGATTACTAATGATAATTCAAACTTTTTATATGAAATATTTGTCTTGGTTATTTGTCTACATGCATGAAAATCTATTATTTCTTGAGGTCCTTTAGGTCCTTTATAACTAGTTAGTTTCCCTTAAAACTAGGTTTATTTTACAGAAATTGTTTTGATATACATTAAAATTATTTGTTATTAAAAACATTTCTTATTATATTTTTTAGAGTTTTCCTATAGCTTTAAAAGCAAAGTTTTTATTTAGTTTTTTTTTTATATATTCCTTTTAAATTATTAATCCTTTGGAATACGTTTTTTATATTTATTAAGTTATTAAGTTACAAATATTTTTTTTTTCTCAAGAATTTACGTAATTAATCTCTCAGCTTGAAAGCCACGCACTTAACCGCACACTTGAAAAACTCTTCATATGTTTGTTGATATTTATTTGAAAAAATTTTGTTTTTGGTCGTACGTTTTTGGGTCGCGAGCTGCGAGCTGCACGTGTTGCCGCGTTTGGAGTTGATGCAAAAGTTAGAAAAAATTTCGCATCAATTTTAGTTTTATACTCAAGAGCAGGTCGAGCGCGGCGCCGTTGCCAGTCGGCTGGGGGCCAATAGATGAGCGAGCTCCACACAGAAAATGCACAGCGTCATCGTCATTGCTCGGTCCACATCGCAGCCAAAGGTAAAGCGGCCGCCAACACCGCCGCCGCAGCAATTGCCAAAGAGCAAACTCATCGTCATCGTCATCGTCTGTACGACGAGCAGCAGCCGAAACTGAAAACTAAATCATCGTGCAATTGGCGCTTATTCGGCTCTCCAGTTTGGGTCGCCTCTTGGCTCGCATTCATCGCTAAATAGTTGGCGTTGTGGCAGATGCCGCAGCTTCGCAACATTGCAGCATTGTTTTGTTTACGGCTTTTGTTTGTTTATGTTTTTTGCCATATATTGTGTCGCAAAGAAACAAAAACAACGAAAATAATACTAAAATTAGTGCAAATTTTTATTTGGCTTTTGAGCTATTGATGAAAGCCAAACAAAAAACTTGCTTAATTCGGGCGCTGCAGCGAAATTGCAGTTGATTGCTATCAAATTAAATTTGTAAAAAATATGTGGAATGTTGGCAAACTTGGGAGTAGAGAGTGCAACGGTAATAGGAAATAACTGAATGATTCTAGGTAGAAATGTAGAATTTATTATAAAAAAAAAACAAAAGACTTAGGCAACGAACTGTTTTAAAATTGGTTATTAAAAGAAAGGTTGCGCCAGATTGTAGGAAGAAAACAAGATAATTTATTAAATAAGAACTATAGAAAAATATATGTTTCTGAAATGATATTCAATATTTAATAATTAATTTATTACATTAGTTTTAAAAGTTGCCATAAATCTCTTTAGGCAAGAATATGATATATGATATACAAAATTTGCAAACAAACAAAAGACTTAGGCAACGAACTTGACAATGCATTTCTTTTAAATAAGAAATGAAATATATTTATTTTTCATAGCGGTAAATCAATTATAAATTACAAAATACACGTTCTTTAATTTAATTGAGAGCAAAAGCTAAACGAACCAAACAATCTACCGGATACTACTAAATGCGGTTAAGCGCTTTAACTACGCAAATCCCTAATGTTACAAGCCCACGCCGCACATTAATTTCCATTATAAATTACCATAAATTAAACTAATTAAAATCAAATGCGGCAATAAATTTCCAGCGAGACATTCGCTCTAGAATTAATGCTGCAGCCACAGCATCAGCTAGCAGCCGCTCACTTTCAAAAGATGTGCAGTGGCAATCCGGTTAAAGCAATTGAGCCAAGGAATATACTTATATCGACGGCCACTGTCGAGTTTCAGATGGCTTTCAATGCGCTTCAATTGAAGCGCATGCAGAGACGAATCTTGTGACTGAGTCTGAGATTGAGACTGAGTTTCAGACAGAGACTGAGACTCATTCTGGTTCACCTTCGAGAAAAGCATTGCGGCAGCTACAACTAATAACAACAACAACAATAACAACAAGAAACGTTTGGCAATGCGGCTGCTGCTGCTGTTGCTTTAGTTTTCCAGTTATTTATTTATTTGTTGTTTTTATGTCTGTGAGAAATTCCCTTAATCAGCGCAGTCATTGCAACTGCCACATTGGTTGCAAACAAGAAAACTCTAAATATGCTGTGACTGGCAGCTCAAAAATGGCAGCAGGTACAGGTTTCATATAGATATAGACCCATTATCATTAGGCGTTGCTGCTATTATTTCATAATGAACTAAACTCAATTGAACTAAACCGAACTGAACTGAACTGATGTGATGTGTAATTAATAGAGCCCACAGATTCCATTGACTTGCGGCCACATTTTATTAGAGTTTAACACTTGATTCACACGCTGTGGCAGATTATGTTTTCCTTTTCTGTTTTTTTGAAAACCGTTGAAAATTGACTATGGCTTGCCCTTGAATGGGGCAGACTGGAGTCTTCGAGACACAACATGTGCCATCATCTTGAACGTCCGGATCATTTGGCTGGCCGCATTAACCTTGACTTTTAACCATGCCACCAACAGCAGCTGCTTCTTCAAAGATTGTTTTAAATACGTGACGAAAACAATGATAATGTAATTATATAGACACATGCACATATATATGTGTTTATATATGCGACTGACTTTCATTGTTTTGTGACACTTGCTGTGCCTCTCAACGATTTTCTGTGTGCGTCGCTTTATTCTGCTGTCAACTTTACGGAGCATTAGCGCTTTTAAATGGTTTTTTCTTTGCTATGCTAAGTTATTTTTTGTTTTGGCTTTTTACTAATGAGTCTAAGAAGTGGCCAGTTTTTTAATGCTATAATTTATTACATTTGTTTCGAAATGGTTTTTTAATAATATGCCTGGGAGTGTGAAATTTGGATTAAATTATTTATAACTTAGGAACTAACTAAGAACAAAGAAGATCCGGGTTGAAATTACAGAAGGCAGTTCTAATAAGGAAATTCGATGGGTAATTCATGATAATATTCTTAAATATGACAGCTGCAATAAATACTAATTATAAATAATTGCTGATTCAAAATTGTACTTAAGGACTCTGTTAATTTGATTTGGGTACGTTCACTTATATGATCATTAGCTCTAATGATATTTATAGGTATTTAAGTCTGCACATGTTGCAAAATCAGCCAGTTTCTAATTCTAATTCAAGCCATATCATTAATTCACTTGGAGTGCACATTATTCAAGCTAAAATTCTACTCAGAAAAAAAAACAAAAAATAAAACCAAAAACCTTTTCCTAAACAGACCGCAACTTGATAAACGCATTTCGGTAGCCGTTTTAGGTTCACATTGTTCTGATTTTTTTCCCATTTTAGGCTGTTTTTTGTTGTTGTTTCTGCTTTTTGCTCCTTCCAGTGGTTTTGGCATTGCATAAACACAATGCAGCTGCAGTTAGCTGATTATTGTGCAAATAAAAGTTCTAATGATGATTTCGGCAACAACAATGCAATTATGCAGCAGCAACAACAAAAAGAGGAAGGTAATTAAAGGCAGCACAGCCAAAAGCAAAAACAAAAACAAGAATAAAACGAGGAATTATAATTATCATGGCGCTGCAATCAACAATGAATATGCTAAACAGTCGAGCAGAGAACATCCTATGTTGCCGCCCAACGCGGCACATGCCACATCCGCCACAACAACAACAACAACGATGGAGTCTCAGGTAGCCAGATTTTGCGCAATGCGGCCAAAACCCAAAACCGAAATCAAAGCAAATATCATACATCATCGCAAAGGTTGCCAAATTATATTGGATCGCAGCGCTTCTCCCTCTCTCTATCTCTCTCTGTCTCTCTCTTTCCCTCTCTCTCTGTTGTTCGCTCATTCAAATTGTAGCAAATTGTCGAAGTTTTGTAATCAAACTCGAGCCACTCGTTTATTGTTTTTTTTTTAGGTTTTTTTTTGCTCAGTAATTTCACACACGCTGACTTTTTCGACGAAACTGAACTTCTTCTTCTATTGAATTTGCATCAGTTTCTTTTGCGCCTTTTGCCTTGGCTCACTTCATCAGCGCCCACAATTTGCCAGTTTTTTTTTACCCATTTCAAATTGAAATCAAAAACTTGCCAAACATTTTGTCACATTTTTTTGTGCCCTTTTTTGAGGATTAAGCGAAAGTGTTGACACATCAACTCCGACTACCCAAAAGTAAGGGGGCAAGGAAGGGGGTTTTTGGGTTACTGTAACAGATTCCCTTGCAATTTGTTACTTTGATTGATTTACAGTCGCCTCAATTATAGTCATTATTCCAAGTGACTTTTAAATTATGTCAAGCTTGGGATTTTTTTCTTTCAGTGCATGGAATTAGCGAATATGTATTGCGTATGAGCTTGTCAAAGGCTAGAAAAGTTTCCAAATGTGTTTATTAGCAATTTGTATTGCATAAAGTAAAGGAGCTTGCCTTACCAGATCAAACAGTGTTATGAAATTCAAATGCACAGAAATCTTAGCTGTAAAAATAATAAATATATCATTTCAATTCTTTACCCTTTATTTATATAAAGTTATATCATAAAGCTGTAACAGTTTTTATCAAACTTACTTTTCATTCAAATTTAAGTTTAGTTTTATATTTTTCAAGATTTTTGGGGAATGTCCAATTATTGTTGTAGCTGTCAAAAGTTCTCTTCAATAAAAATTAATTTTATTAGTAAATTTGTCAATTTTTCAAAATTGTTGAAAAAGCCATAAATGAATTATGAATTGCAGCTCAACAAAAAACAAAAAACAGAAACATTAAAAAAAAATTCACCAAAAATGCCAAATACAATTGCATTGAATTACAAGTACGATGAATGCTGCGATGATAGACAGCTGTGACAACAACAGCAACAACAACAAAAAATAACCAAAACAACAACAACAAGTTGTCGATGATTGAAAAGACTCATCGAAAAACTTTAGAAGGCCAAAAAGTACCCAAAACAATCGAAGGGAGCTGTGCGGCAGATCGGCTACCAATTCCATTGAAAAAGATCGAAAAGCAACAAAAGGCCCAATAAAAATTGAAAAATATAGAAAAATAGTTGGACAAGTACAAATGATAATCATGACGCGTTAGCGCAGACGATGATAGACAAACGCTTTCGGCGAAATTTAATACAAAATGCCAGCAAAGACCAAAAAAATGATTACAGCACAAATTGAGACTGGCCGAATATTGAAAATGCCAGCTGAAGAATCGGTTAACCAGTTGGACAGCAAGCAAGAGAAGCGGACAGCGGACAGGGGAGAGAAATAGAAACTGTAACGAGGCGCGAACAGGGTCAATGCAGCAGCGAGCTAGTCGAAAAAAAACTGTTGGCCAGCTCTTCGAGTGCGGCACTCAATAAATTGTTGGCGACAAAAAATTAACTGGCATGGAATATATAATATTTGTTGTTTCGAAGATTAAATACTCTTTTGGATATAAAGCACACATGCGTATTTCCCATCATTTCAAAAACCAATTTACAACCAACTGTTTCTATAGCATCTCTATGATATAGTACAGTATGGTAGATATTTAATCATACACTCAATATAAAAATTTCTGATTTTTCTTGAAACATCTTCAAAGGCAAACGATTTTTTTTTGGGAAAGAATAAAATTTGGGATATATTTAACCAATATTAAAGCGATTTTGATTAATAAAGTTTCAATGTCGGCTGTCTCAATTTATTGAAAAAACAACATCAATATTCGACCAATTATTTATTTGCAAACTATATATTAATCTAATATTGATATCATGAAGATTATGTTTTCGTAAAGCTTCTTATACATGAATTTGGTAAGAATATCTTCAAAACAAAAAAGTTGTTAAATAAAAATTAATATTTTAACTGATAATTCTAATTTTAAGACTAGAATATAAATATTAAAAAAAATATTGTTTGTTATTTATATACATATATTCCAAATACTTTATGCGTTATATATTTCTCAACAAAAGTAAAAACCTTTTTGTTAGTGTATAAAAACGATGATGCTGCAGCAGCATCAACAGCAGCAGCTGTAACTGCAACATTTGTGGCACTTGCTAAATATTCAGCATACGCTATGTGTTGCACACCGAGTTGGCCATGTTGCAGTGCCAGTTTTAGGCACAATTTGTAGCTGTTTCTCATTTAAATCGAACTTGATGCGCGGCACAAATAAATTTTTTGGGCAAGGTCAACTGACCGAGCAAACGCTTTTCGACTGATGTTCTGAGGCGCACTCGTAATTGGGTTTGTAGATATTTTTAATACATGTTAAAACGAGGCTCAAACAACTTTTCGTCCCGTCATAAGAGAAACGCTTCAACGAGCGCTTCCAATGTTGTTTCGTGTGAATTTTGAAGCTGAATTCGAGTCGAGATGCTATTTGCTGCTGCTGCTGCTGCTGCCAGTGCCAGCTTCCCGAGGTGGAATGGGGGGGTACGACCTTTGCTTGTTGGACTTGGACGCCTCCCAATCACGAGCGCTGATCGAAGATGACACCTTCAAGTAAATCCATGAGCATTGTTGTTGTTTGTTGCATGACTCAGCTGGCTATGTTGCAACTGGCCAGTGTTGCTGTTCTGCTTGCTGTTGTTGTTGTTGTTTGTCCATTTGTCTTGGCCATAAACGACTTTCAGTTCATTCATCGGCTGTTTTTGTTTATTTATTGAACTGCCGTTTGTCTACTTAACATTATTTTCCTTTATTGTCTTATTTTTCAATATGCTTCTATTTTTTTGGCAATGGCATTCGATTTATAATTGTTTTTGTTTTTTATTGCCGTGGGATAATTAGCGAAAAAATAATATATTTCACCTTTGAACGATTTGGCTGAATTATTGTTGAGTTTATTTGGCTTTGGGCAAGGTAAATGTATTTGATAATTTGTTGTTGAACGCTGTGGAATAATGTGCTATATATTTTATAGCATCGAGTCCTTTGAACAACTCTCCAATTATATTTAGTCCTTTCATATACCAGTTAACCTTTATACTCATAATTACAGGCAAGCTAAATTTCAGCGCTTAGGCAGCTTGCCATAAATATAAATCGCCAAGTTTCGTATTTGCCATAAACTCTGCAACTTAAAAAGCTGTGGTTTGCAACTTGACTAGGCGCGAAAGCTTAAGCAGCCCTTGTTTAGCTAGTTTTATGAACCATTGGCTATTCTCCTTTTGTTTTTTGTTTAATAAATAAATAAAATTCTAAAATGAACAAAAAGACCATCCTCATCAAAATCGGTTGAGTTTTGGCAAATTTACGACTGGGGAAAGTTTAGATCTATCCTTATATGGGAGCACTAGGGTATATATTCGAAAATTTTTTACATGAATTTGGTCCAAAAATTGTATTTTTAAACTGAAATGTAGAATTCATCTAGACACCGAACCATGAACAAAAAGACCACCCTCATCAAAATCGGTTGAGTTTTGGCAAA
>SCDY01001625.1:0-25649 GCA_004143825.1 Drosophila micromelanica
TTTGTGTATGCAAGTGTAAACGAGCTGAAATGTTTATAGAAACAGATCGCAGGGTTCAGGGTATCTCCTAGTCGGGCGGCCCCGACTAGAGCCTTCTCATTTGTTTATATATTACGAATTTAAAATATTTAGCTTTGATACCAATATACTAATTTATTGCCCTCTGTAAACAGCGTATAAATAGTTCCAAGAATACCCAAAATCGAAAACAAAAATATAAAACTCAAGACGGCAACATTTTGTTGCATTGTTGTGTTGCTTGTGCGTTGTTTCTGGCTAATGTGTTGAACTCCGTGCGAATCGGGCCACAAAAGTGGACAATTTTTGGCACAGCTGTTCGAGCGGCAGCTTCCAGTGTTGCACTTTCTCACAGGATGCACACAAGGAAGACCACTTGGTAACCCTTCTTGCAATTATTTTGAGACTCTCAGGCAGCATCTTCAGTGCCCCAACCCCTTACCTGCACCCCAACCCTTAACCGTGTCCTGTCTCCTGTCATGACAAACAATTAAACTTAATCAGTTATCCAACTGACGCGCCCGAGAAAACACTTTTCCCTCTAAACTCAAACTGTCCAACTGTCGATTCATCGATCGAAGAGAAAACAAAATAAACAACAAGAAAGGAAAACCCGTTACATCCCAAGCAAGATGGAAAGGTAGAAATAAAAGGTAGCCTATATGAATTATTGCCTAAGACTTTTGCGTTTTCCCTTTTTTCATTTTTTATGGATTTCCATTTTTATAGATCGTGAGAAAGTTTAACCCCTTCGCGGATGGTGCCCCAGGCTGTGCTATTTGCGGATAAGGATGAGGATGAGGCTGCGGCCGAGTCTATGGATGAGGCTGCGGATGGCGCATTGGCCCATTGCCACATAATTTATAATGATTAGGTACCGTTGATCAGGACAATGCCAGGCCGAGAATCGCAAAAAGGAAACAGTTGCAGGGCGCCTCCTTGAGCCGCAGCGAAAAGAACAAGAATAGGGTGACGTGCACGGAACCGCGACAGAGGCCGCATCCCTCAGCAAGGAGCACATGCGACAACGTCTCAGGGTGCCTCATCTCGAGCCGAGCCGAGCCGACCCGACCCAACCCGACCCTCCAGACACCGCCAGCTGTGACGAGTCCCTACAAATGCTTACAGCGCATTACATCGCAAAGAAAAAGTCGATGCCCAGAGATGATGTTATTATAAAAACGGTTGCAAAAATTAATTTAAAAAAGGGTGCCTAGTTTGCTAATATGTTGTATATGAGAATTACTACAAAGACTAGTAATATTACATGAATTGCATGTATATTACATATATTTAAAATTTAATTTAAATGGGTATAATAGAAAATAAATAAACAAATATTACATGATACTACGAAAATATATTCAAAAACATGTTATGGTGTGCATTGGTTAATATAGTACAAAAAGAACAATGTATATATGTATATATATACAAAGGAGCAATGGTCCCTTGCATATTTAAACACATAAGCTTTAAAGATTTTTATACTCTAAATTTTTTTATTTTTGTGGAAACTCTTGAACTAGTTTTTGTTTGTCAAACTGCATTTTCACGTTAATAAACCCTGTTTTTAGTTTGAACGTTAAAAAAATATATTCATATTTGTACTGAAATTTGTTTTCTTTTTTGTTCAAATGTCGATATGCTAATTGAAATTTTACACATGTTTCAACATTTTTCAAAATTCAGTTTTTGGTAGCACCCACAATAATTACATATATAATATACAAATATTCATAAATAACATAAATAATATATAATTCTTCATCCAAGTCAATCGAATAATAAAAATTAAAGAAAAAAAAAATAAAATGAAAATTCGATCAGTCTAGCACTTAATTAAGAAAAGTTTGCAATATTTTGGGCTTAGGTCATAAAATCGTATAACTTTAATATTGTAATAAAATAGGAACTGATAATAGTATTCTCCACAATCCCACCCACAAGGATTAGCAATTTCTTAACTAGCGATCAACTAGTCTAGACACAAACGCTGACCCTGCCCCCGCAGCAGCTGACCTCTAAGTGACCCCTATAGATATCAAATGACCGTCATCTATGGCTAGCTTGTGGCTCTATTCATTAATCAGGCAATTAGTCAACTTTGATTAGAGTCTGACACAACACACACGCACACGCACATTATGGCATTAAAGTATAAATATCAATTTGATCTGTCAAATATTGACACATCAAACCCTAAACAAACCGATGACAGGGTACCCCAACCATCTCCTCCGGCTACAAGCCATTTAGCGGCAATTTATAAGCAACAAAACACCCAACAAAAAAAAGGACAAAAAATAACGTGGAAAATGGGAGAAATAATAAATGAAAACAAAAAAGCAACAACAACAACAAAAAATCCCCTTTTTTTTTTGTTCAGATCATTTCAAGGGTCCTTGACTTTGCGCCGGCAATGAGGCAATTGAGTGATGCTGCCGGCTCAAGGCAATTATGTGCATTATATTAGATGATATTATATGGTATTATATGGCATCATGTTTGCACTTTACTGTCAAAAACCGAGTTTTTTACACCAAACTGTGCACGAGAGCAAACGCATTAGATCATGCTTAGGGTAAGGGTATATATACTTTTTTTTGGTTCTTTTTTATATTTAGGGGATGCTGGACCTGGACCTCGGAAACTGAAGCTGAACGAATGACAGCCAAAGGTTCAAAGTGCGTGTGAAAATGAGGCTGTTTGTTGTAGTTCCTGTTGTTCCAGTTGTTGTTGTTCCAGTTGTTGTTGTTGTTGTTGTTGTTGCGGATGCTGGCAAAACTTTTGCGGTGTTTTATATACAAATACATTTATATATTTTTTCTAAAGGTGTGAAGCCGTCGATTTAGGGCACAAAAGGATGCTGCTCGGACAATTACGGCGCCTACCCCGAGTCCCGAGACCGGAGTTCGGAGTCCCGTGTAATGCGATAAGGCCCCAAATAGCACGGTCTAACAATTATCCATATGATCTCCCATTGTTCAACTGTCGAGTTGAGAGTTTGGTTTATTTTTTTTTTTCTTCTTTTGGGTCAAAAGGTGCCAGTTTTTGCCTTGAACCATGTACCGGGGCAATTAGTCAAGTGGTTAATGGGCTGAGTCGGCATCGAATCGGATGAGGCCGAGACCAGTGCACAGCTGAGTGATTGCCAGGATAACTGTACACGGGGATTTCCTGCCTACTTTGCTTTCTATGGATTTATAGATTTGTGCATTCGCTAAAAAAAAAAAAGAAAATCTGCAATTGCAAAAAAAGGGTTAAGGGGCTTAAGGGGGTAGAATCTGCGGCTGCTGCAGCTAAAAAAATGTCCGCGAATCTGTCCAACAGGCAAATTTATTTTCCATCTAGAGTGCAACTGCACAGGGGTTGCGCTGAGGAAACCCAAAATAATAAAAAACCAAACACAGCAGCAGCTTTTGAAAAATGTTTTGAAATTTAATTGAATGATGGCCATGTCATTGTAAACGCTCAGAACACTACCGAAAAATGGGCGGTACAAGTTCCAAAAAAATTAGAAATAAAATAATTACTACTCAGCATCCAAATTTATATGTGTTAAAAGTATGAATGGATTGTATATAAAAAAAAAGTTCATATACGAAAAAAATTAAACAAATTTTTTTAGTTAAATTAAATATTTTCAAACACGAATGAAAATCATTTCTAAAATTTGGTAAATTTTTACATGATTTTTGGCAGAAAAATAAAATTGTTTTTATGTCAATTCTTAAAAATAATGAGAGAGTTCTTATAATTTAGTTGAATATAAATAATTACCTTGTTTGGATGGATAAAATACATTGCATTTAATTTGCAAAATAAATTAGTCTCTCTTATATACCTATACAATTAATGTTATTTTTATTTTATTTATTTTATTATTTTTTTTTTATTATTTGTTTACATTATCCGTCTTCTATTTAGAGCTGTTCCAATTTTAAATGGTCCACAATCTTAAGTTCAGCGACTTTCCTTTCCGTGCGAATATTCAAATTTCGCATTTAAAGTTGTCTCGAATATTTGAATTATATCGATTGCGATTTCGTTTCGATTTTGGATGTTCAATGTTGGCCAGGTGTTGCCTTTGATGTTGCGAAATCCCCCCCTTCTCCCTTTCTGTTCTCACTCTTCTTTGTAACTTACACACACACACACACACACACATGCGGGCTTTGCATTTGCATGGCCTCGTTTTCTCTGCTCAGCATAATTTCAAATTGAGAGCAAATTTTACCGCTCAACACACACTGGTGTGTGTGTGTGTGTGTCTGGCATAGTTTTCCACATGGAAAAGGATTATTTATTTATTACGAAATTTTCGTCATTCGATGCGCGGCTGTGGCGCGTGGAAAGCTGCAAAAAAAGAAAAAACAGAATAAAAGGTGGAAAGGTGGAAAAGGTGGCCGTGGCAAAGGTAGCACTAGGACAACGGCGCATCCTGGCCCAGGCAACCAGTCGGGCGGGCAGCCAAGCAGCCGGGCAGGCAACCAGGCAGGCCGCAAATGTCGAATTATTCAAATGATGATTCAACCCCCTCGCCCTGCGCCGCTGCTACCCCTTTTGCCAATGTCCCGTGCTGGCATGTGATATGCAAAAACAAAAATAACCAAAGAGGAGCGCTCTACTCGAGCATGACTGACTAGCAGATGCCCTGTGAGCACTTGCCAATTGATTTGTATAAGTACGAAAAAAAATAAACACTAACTTAGACATTTTTCTTTTAAAACAAAAGTTTTATAAACTCCAAGGAAAAAAATTAAATTAAGAAAAATATTAAAATCAGTTCCATTAAATTTCGTTTTTAATTTTTGATACTTAAAAAAATTCGTTGTAAAACAGTTATGCTTATTTAAAAAATCAGGAATTTTATTTATATTTATGCAAATCCAAAAATTTTAATACTCAATTTTAAAAGATTTATGTTTCGTGGGGAATTTATTTTATAGGTCTTAAAAAAGTTGTAATTTTTTTTTTATATCATTTTTTATTTTTTGTTGCTATACTCGTTTAAATTATTTACATTTTACATTTTAGTAAGGATGTCTTTATTGATTTTAGAAAAATCGGGGAAAATTCTATAAGAAATAAATAAAGATAATTTATTTTTATAAAAATATATATATGGGATTCGCTGTTACACGCTTGTATGCAGTTACAATATACTCTTTCTTTAGCCATTGTCAAAGAGCACAGGGTATATAAAAAAAGTGGAAAGAAGCAGCAGCAATACGCACAGGACGCGCACAGGACACACGCCAGGAGAGATACCACGGCGCAGCGTTGATTTTGTGTGCACTTTTTTTTTTGCTACCTTGCGGCAATCTGGCGGCACAAACACACACACACACACGCACACACACAGCCTTTGTTGTTGTTGCTGTTGGTCCTTTGTAGTTTGCATGTCCCGTTTCGTCATATGAGATCGCGGGCGCTTACAAATTTTTCATATAATTTGAAAATAAAACGCAGACAGGACAGAACAGGACTCGCCGAGGCCTATACAGAAGCGTGTGTGTGCGTGTGCGTGTGCGTGTGTGTGAGTGTGAGTTCATAAAAAAAGTCGCTTTTAAGGACATCTGCGTATTTTCCCTATCCAATATGCAAACCTCCAGTGCGCGTTGAGCCCTCCCTCTCCCGCTTGCTCCTCTCTATCGTTCTCTCTCGCTCGCTCTCTCTCTCTCTCTCTCTCTCTCTCTCTCGTTGTCTCTTTTTATCTGTCTGCCGACCACAGTCTGGCATTTGAATTCATTTAATTTGCACCTTGTTCGCCAGTTTGGTAATATTATATATACACAAATATCTATCGCATTATGCTGGTAAGCAACATTCGGAACATCTGCCACGGAACATCCTGCAACTGCAACTGATCCTGCGTCCACTTGGCGGAATATGCTGGTTACCTCAGCCTCAGCCAAGTGAAAATCATATTCTGTGACCTTCGATTCGTGTGGGGAGCATTTTCATAGCCGCCTCAGAAAATGTTGCATAAAAGCAGGCTTAAAATTAAAACAACGAATTTTCATTAAATTTCGACACGTTCTCAATAAAATAAAACAAAAAATTGTTATTATAGTAAAAAAAATTTAATTAAATTAAATTTGATTTTAAAATTAGTACTAGTTACAAATAAAAATTACTTAATACATAAATATTTTTTAGTGTTCATGAACCAAACAATTAAAAAAAGGAAATATCAATTGCTTTAGGTGTTTTGGATTACTCTTTTTTAAGAAAGTTTTGTGAAAATATCAATAATTAAAATATATATTAATGATAATCGAAACTAATTATTAAAAAAAAAAATGGTTTACCAAGAATTTAAAAAAACAAAATCAATTTTAAGTAAAATAAATATACCTTAAATGCATAATCCGTTTTCACGAAGTTATGTGAGCTACGAATCTAAAAAAAAAACGTATGTTATTTATTCGAGGGAATGCTCTATCAGGGGCTCCAAGTATTAAAGGAACTAATCAATTTCCGAATCCCCCAATTATAATTGGTGAAGAATGGGGAAGATAAAAAGCATACTTTTATATAAAAAGATACCTGTCCAAATAGGTATTACTTTATGCAACGACTCAACTGACGATCTGTTGCATATGAGATGGAAGCATAAATAACAGTTTCTATTTTAAAAATTAACCCTTAATACCCATTCAGTCCCACTCCCCAATAACCTCTAGTTTTATCTAGTAAATACGATTGATGGGTTTCACCTATCCAATGTTTCAATATTTCAATGCCACAAAAACAAAGCAATGCAATTAGGCAAATACAAATACACTTTAGTACGCCATATGGAAGGTTTCGAACGGAGCCAATTTTAAACACAAGGCCTCATGCCAATTTTCAGTTTCGAATTCGAAAAATTCTCATTCCTGTCTCGCATTGAGAACTTTGCATAAATGTCCGCAAACATGTGGCCCAGTGTATCCAGTGGGGGTAACCAATGCCCCATCCCTCCCTCCCTCCCCCAGCTTCTCTATTCAGAGTACCCAGTTGCGTGGGGAGTTTAACCCATCTTTGTAGGAAATGGGAGGGGTGGGGGGTGGGGAATGCCTCATTGGCGTCGTCTTCGTCGGCGACTTTATAAAAATGTTTGCCCTGCTGTTTTGTTTGTTTGTTTTTCTATGCGTCGATTTGTTTGTTTGTTTGTTTGTTTGTTTGTTTGCCCGACTGCGTTTTGTGTCGCAAATTTAATGGACAACAGCAACAGCAACAACAACTGAAATCGAGAAAGGAATCGAATCGAATTGAATGGCAAATGGGAGCCATGCATAAAAAATTGGCAAAGCCATCCAAGGGTTAACTTCGATTAGCCCGAAATGTTGTCATGGCCTGTGGTCGCACATATGTGCGGGTGCTGCCCAAACTTAAAAGGGCGGGAGGGATATATATATATATATATATATATATATATATGTGTGTGTGTGTGTGTGTGTGTGTGGTTGGTCATAAGGCCAAAGCACAAATAATAACAGTCACGCGTCGAGCAAAAGCAGCAAACGCGGCAAAAATAAATAATAAAATAAACATGAAAAAAGGCGAAGAAGAAAACAAATAAGATTTGGATAAGAGCGCTTGCACGACTAGCAGATACCCTATGTTGCCAGAAATCATGTCAATAGTTTATGTGTTTAATTTACAATATATATCAGTTATATATCAAGATAATTTGTTTGATTTATTTTTTTTTTTTTTTTTTGTATATGATAAATCAAATATTAGGCTTAGTTAAGTACAGTGATTAAAAATTAGAATTCAAATTATTATATATTATGAGCTTGAACCCAAAATTTCTTCATGAGCCTGTTATTAAAATTAAAGAAATGTAAAAAAAAACATATTTCATAGTATTCTTTTTCATTATTTTTACACATCTATTAATTTGCAATTTTTATGAAAAATCATAATTTTTAAATGTTTTGAATGTATAAGATATTATGAATAAGAATTCTGTTAAAAGGATAAAGATTTCCACTTTGCTTTTATTGTAGGATAACTTATTTGTTGTTAATACTTTTCGTTCATTTTTTATTTAGTTTTTAGAGACTAACTTATAATGTTAAAAGAGTTAATGGAATTCTGTAGCATAAAATGTTGTCAAATGTTTAAATAATAGATGATAACATTTAAATTACCTTGATTTTTATAAAACATATGTAAATATAAAATATAATATAGGACTTTTCATAAAGTTTTGGCAAACTCCATCGCTGAAAAAAGTACGAAGCTAGAGTATTTGCTAAGAGGCAAAAAATAAAGGACAAAGGACGATACCCAAAAAAAGTATAGTAGAAAGCAAAAAAAACGGCAAAACATGCGAATGAATATGAGAGCGACCAGAGGCTGTGTTAGGATTGGCATTGGGCACGGTATTGGGTATTGGGTATTGGGTATATTGGGTCTACTGAAATTGGGCTCGGTTTTATTTTTGTTTTTTTTTTTTGTGTGTGTTGGCGGACAGCGGACCAAATAGGGCCATTGATCAAAATTGTTACAATAATGGCGAAAAATCAACCCCATGTACAGAAACCAAACGCCCACAGGGCCGACAGACGGTTGGCGGGGGGTGGTGGGAGGAGGAGGAGGGGTTCATGTGGGCAAAAGCAATGCAAAAAGCAAAACCAAAGCGAACCAAAGGCAAATACGAACGAGCAAACGCCATTGCTGTCCGTACTGGCAACGGACATGGGCCACGGGCCACGGGCCACGGGCCATGGGCAAAGGGTCCAAGGACTGCGAGTCCAGGGTAGGACATGGGAAAAGGGGGCCCGGGCCTGTGGACTGTTGGACGCTTTGGACGTTTGTCGTGACAGTCGTTGCGACCAAGCTGTAAAGTCTGCGTCTGCCATTGAAAGCCTTTTGATGGCAAATGGCGGCGTTGATGGTGGTGGTGTTGGTGGTGTTGGTGGTGCAGGGGGTGCAGGGGGTGGTGGTGATGCAGGGGGTGGTGGTGGGTCGCTCTCGGGATAGGGGTATGCACAGGTTTTCGCCTGGACTAAAGTTGCTGCTGCTGCGTTTTGGCCTGTGGATTGGACGCGCAAGGTAGCGCAAGGACCAACAGCCAGGACATCTGTGTTTGTGTGTGTGTGTGTGTGTTTGTGTGTATTTCACATGCTCTGGCTACGTAATGGCCACAGTTGTTGTTATGGCAAAAGTTCGTACGTGAGGGTCGAGCCGAGAACGACGACATCCTTTCGCTTTGGTCCTTTTGCTAGCCGTTGTTATTGTCGCTGCTGCTGGGTCGTTTGTACATATTGCATCAAAGAAAAGTTGTGCCGGGCACAAGGACACACACACACACACACACACACACACACACACACACACACAAACACACACAAACACACACGACCACACGCAGTCGCAATGCAAATAATAAAAAGTGGGCTGACAAAATCGTTTCCTTGACTATGCGATGCCATGGACAACGCACAGGAATCTAAGCAGCGTATATGTACACCACGTACACACACATATAAGCCCATATACATACACATATATATATATATAGCACTAATGCAAAACTCAATCCCCCACGTGCTGGCCGAACCTTTAGCAACCGCGTTTATCAAGTCAAGACGCGGAAATTGGCTGCCATTTCGATCTGCCTCACACACACCCAAACACACACACACACACAAACACAGTCACACTCAAAGCGGAGGATAGCGTGGCATAAGCGTAACTGATAGCTTTGGTCAGAGCCTTGCTCATAGCAGGCAGCTGGCAAAGCTCATTGCTACGCTTAACTATGCTTCTATCAATAACAGCTCAAGCGCACACTCAAAAGCTGCTCGCCATATGCATTGTTTAAATTCCTTGGGTATTAATTAAATGATAAAATAAGTATACGTATAATAACAAAACAGCCGGTCTAAATTATTATATTTATTTTACATTTTGGCTTGATCTTTTGAGGTTATCTAAACAATGTCTACTAAGTTTGGTAAATCTAGCTCTATAAATCTAGCCAACAATATATTTATATAAATTTCATCGATTTGACCCAAGTAAAATATTTTTTTCTTTTTCTTTCAAATTTCAAATTCCTTTTATGTTTATGAAAATAAATAAAAAATGCATAGAAATTTACAATTCGTACTTGATCCATATAACATTTGTTATAAAAATCCGACTTAGAAAGCCATTCAAAAGCTGAAAACTTTGATACTATTCTGCTATAAATATTTTCCAATTAGATGCTTATACGAATTTAATGAAATTTCTTGAAAAAATTTAACTTCACTAAAGCAACAAATTTCTCGTTTTTTTTTTGCACAGTATAAAACGTATAGAAGCTCGTATATAGGGTTGCCACCCAATTTAACCGCCAGCTGCAGCTTAAGGCAGCATAGTTAGTCAAAGTCTTGTACAGCCGTATACGGCTCGCAAATAACCCCGGTTCCAATTCCCCTTCCCCCAACCGCAATCTCCGACCCGCACAGCACTGAAGCGGACAGGGGTGCGGGGAAGCGGGGGGAGCACTGTAGCTGGAGCACACATCAGCGGCAGCCTGATCTGTGTAAAAATATTAGTTCTGTCAAAATAAATTTCTTTGAGTAATGTAATCCCATTTTGCGGTCTTGACACACATACGCACACTATTCTCGAAAAGAAAACGAAAAAAAAAATATATATAAAACAAATTTTATATTTTTCCTTTTTTTTTGCTTTGCTTTGCTTTTTGCCGGCCCGCGTAACTCGACCGCTGAATGCTCCAACCCCGCCGACACGCACCCCCAGCCCAGCCCAGGCCAATCCCTGCTCCGTTTTGGGTCACATATCGCATCAAGCTGAATATGAATGCGATAAATCTGTTCGTGATTGTTTTTGCTGTCGCACATGTTGGGCCCCCCTTCCCCTTCCCCTTCCCCCCCTCTCTTCGGTCTACGACAAGGTGTCCACCACGGTTTTTGCCTGCCTGGAAGTGCGTAAAAAATGCCAACGGAATTCGCTAATCCAGCCAATGGGTTTCGAGGGGGGGGGTTGCCTCTCTTGGCTAGGGGTTGGGGGTTGGAGGGGGTAGCACAGTTCAGCTGTCCTTTATTACACTATTTCCCCGGCTAGGCTCGATTACGGACACATGTATGCGGTCTGGTATGTACAAAAGTTCAAACACGCACACACACACACACACACACACACACACACACAGAAGACTGTGACCAGGTGGGTGGGTGGGTGGTTGTGGGTGGTTTCGGTTGCTCGCCAGCTGCCTGATGATGACAATATGTTCTGACAGCTTTGCGGCTGTGATTGCAAAAAATGAGAGACGATGACGAGAAAAGAACAAGAAATTGCAAATTTTTTGACACACAGCACACACACACACACACACACACACACGCACACACACACACACACACACACGCACACCACGAAAATCACTTCCGCATATACAGACAAGTGTAAAGCAACTAAAGGCGAATGAGCGAAGAGTGTATACCCTATAAAATGTATTTCAACATAGAAATGGAAATCAATAAAATAATTAAACAAATATTAAATAATAAAGAAATTAGTAAATAATAAGCATGAAAAGCGGTTTATTAATTAGAATGCTTCAGATTTATTATTTCAATGACAACAAAAATTCATTTCCACCTCATTTTCCAAATTACCCAAAATTAAGATTTTAATTTGAATCCAACTTTATATAAATTACATTTAGTTACGCAAAATGAATTTTTATGTTTTTTAGTTTAAATTAGCTCAGCTTTCGATGATCATCCACAATATGGGCTCGAACGTGTATTGAGTAAAACTCTTTTTTTCCACGATAGTTAGTCTATGTTTTAGTCTATATCAAATAAATATATGTATTTCCAACACAGTTCGTGACAGAATTATAATACCCTTTGTAAGGGTAAAAAAAAAGACGAGAGCAAATCGTGTAATGTAATATAGTCAAAGTCAAAGTCGGAGTCGGTTGCGCTCGGAACGTGTCAATGGCGTCGACGTTGACGTTGACGACACAGTCTGCTTTAAGGGGGAGGGGGGGCTGCAAACGTGGGGAGGATGAAGTGGGTCTGTAGGTGAAGTAGAATTGTGATTCGAGAACAAACATTGATGAGCCCAAATTTCTGTGATTCGTCATCTAAATAGGTTTTATTCAAAGCACTCACGCACACTGGTGTAAAATTACAACGCATTACATGCACGCACACCAACACACACACACACTAACACACACACACACATTCCTGAAAGGCATATTATTTTTTATACAGAACAGCCTTGCAATTTCTGACAGCTGCCGCTTAAAATTAGTAAAACTTATAAAAAAAAACATAAAAAAAAACAAAATAAATTAAATACCCTTGCAAGCAAATAGAGTTAGAATACTATGTATTTTTATATTCTTATCAAATGGTTCCTACAACGGCTATATAATATATATATACATCACATGTAAATTTTGAATTCTATCGAAAGCTGTACACGCATAAGTTGATCAAGAAAATTTCCGTAAATTTGAGACTTTATGTTAATTGTGAAGCTAAACTATTTAGACTCTTCTATGCGATTCTCATGAATTCAAGGAATACCTGCAGACTTTTGGTGTTTTATGTGAGGTAAAAAATATATATTTCAATAGCTGTGCCTCCTCTCTCTATCTCTTTTCACTAACTCTTCTCTCTCTTCCTTTTTTGCTCCCTTACCATGTCACTTTCTTACTCCTACGCTCTCTCTCTCTCTCTCTCTCTCTCTCCCGCTTACTCTCTCTAATATTTTCTCTCGTTCTTTCTCTCTCTTTTACACTATTTGTTATCTCTAGCTCACTTAATCGCTCTCTCTGCCCACTCTCTCTCTTTCTCCTATCTCCCTTTTTATTCTATTACTTATTCCGGATAATTTCAATTTTAGCAAGTTCTAATATCCGAGCAATGATTGCACAAGTCAGTAACATAAGAAAGTTTCGTAGCTCTGAGCTAATGAATGAATGCAAAAGTAACTTCTTTTTGATTTTTTTTAAACCTCTTGATACATCCGGATAATTTCAATTTCAGCAAGTTCTAATATCCGAGCGATGATTGCACAAGACAGGAACAGAAGCAAGTTTCGTAGCTTTTAGCTAATGAATGAAAGCAGCAACAGACGCCGGCTTGTGTCAGCTTAGGATCATCTTGCACGTAGCAAAAACTGTCCGCTTTATTATTTTGCTGTAATCAAAATCATGGTGGAATGACACACAATATTTTATGCAGTTTTAGAATAAATGAAACTTATTTATTTAAATAATTTAAAATTATGCATTTGCTGCAAATCCAAAAGAATGCCAAACAAAAGACTTAAATTGAACCAATAAGGTGAACCTTTTATTTATACAATGGTAGAGCTATCATAATCAGCGTAGGATCGATAATTGGCGAACGGCGAGGGAACCAAGCGCAAAAAAATAGTATAATAGATGCGTATGTGTGAGTGTGTAAATAATAAAAGGTTATTAAAACTAAATGCATTGAATTGCTTTAATTGTGTTTTTAACGGACAATCGACACAATATCGAAACGCGATGTGAATGTTAGGTAAAACCTCGAAATTATTTATATATGAATGCTATTTGCTGTTTGCTGAACGCAAATGCAGATGCACAGTTGCTAATGCTTATGTAGATGCAGTCGCAGTCGCAGTCGCAGTTGCAGCTGCAGTTGCTGCAACCCCACCGCCGCATATAAACTATATGTGGTCGTGTGGACGTGGGATGTGAGTTGGCTGCTGGTGCGATAAGGAGAGGATTTGCTGCTTGTCTGTTATCAGGTCAATTTGGAGCGTTTCTTGGCAATGGCATCCTCGACGGCGCGCAGCTGCTTGAGCAATTCCTCGCGTCTCGATTTTTTGCCATCCTTGTCCTTGTCCTTATCCTTGTCTTTCTCCTTGTCCTTGCCATTGTCCTTCTCCTTATCAGAGCTGGGCGAATTGGCTGGAGATACCAGCGCCGAAACGCCCACCATGTTCGATGGTTTCTTAATCTCAATAGAAATGGGTGAACGCTTCTTGGTTGATTGTTCAGTGGCTGCCGTGAAGAAAAAGGATTAATTAAGGACTTGCCGCATAATAGATATATTGAGCTGGTACACTTACGTTTTTTGATTAGTTTGCGCTCGTTGAGCGCCTTGTCTGTGGCGCGCACTCGCTTCTGTGGCGTTTCACGTGATCCCGACGAGCTGTCCGACGAGGAGGAGCCTGAATCCGAGTCCGAATACGAAGTGTCTGAGGAATCTGCAACCAGGGAGAATTCAGTTAGTTACACTTCATTGGCTAGACAGAAACAAAATACCTGAATCCGATGAGCTGGAACTGCGACGACGACGAATCTTGTCAAATTTCTTTGGCGCCGGCGACACTTTCTTGCGCTTGGCAGCGGGACTGTGTGCGCCACCAGTGCGTTTCTCCAGCGCGGAGCGCTTGTACGCGGACGAGGCACTGCCCTCTGTAATGGAACATGGAGTAGGGAGTAAGTTAATTGAATGCCAGTGGGCCTCAAATATAAATTGTACGTACTGGAGGTGCGTCTGGGACGTCGCGGCAATTCGCTGGGCGAGCGGGCACGTCCTGCCGCATGGCGACGCGATGTGGACGAGGACATGAGCTTGTGCGAGTAGCGACGCTTGTGATCCGATGCGCTGCTCGAGCGTGACGAATCGGAGCTGGAGTCGCTCTGTGAGCTGTTGGAGCTGGAATATGATGTATTGCTGCTGTAACTGCGACGATCACGACGCCGTCTATCTTCGCGCTCGTACGAGGGACCGCGTCCAATTGACTTGGAGCGCATCCAGGGATCGCTCCACTCATCGCCGCGTCCGACTGCCTCCACCCGCTGCACAATCACCTCGCGTGCCGGCCGCAGCCGACGATCGTCCTCGTACTGTGGCATCCGGTGTGGCGGCAATTCCCGATAGCGCGCCATGCGCCCATAAACGTCCACGTCCACGTACATGGGCGGCATGTAGGGGGCACGATAGCGATCAGGCGGCTGGCCGTACATTGAGTACACCGAGGGCAGGAGGGCACGCGGATTGCCGTGGCTGACCGGAGCGTTTGGCGGCAATTCGCGCGCAACGCTGGGCGAACTGGCACGCTCCTTGAGATAGTATGGATCCTTCTCCAGCTCATCGGGCGAGAGTGTCAGATTCATTTTCTTATCCTCAAAGTCCATGTCCTGCTCCTTGCGCTTGTTCGCCTTGCGCATCATCTCCTTGGCAGTGCGCAGGCCTCGCTCCCAGGCGTTCTCCACCACCACCGGCACCTCGGGCATCAGCAGACCGCTGCGCGCATCGTGATGCCCGGCGGCACTGCCGCCAGCCGCATACAGGCTGGCATGATGCAGTCCGGCGGCGCTGCGATGATGCAGTGCCGCGGGCCGCTCGGTGCGATAGTCATGATACTCGCTGGCCGGCGCAACGCCGGCCAAGTGGCTGCTGTAGGCACTGCCGCTGGCTGTCCGCGAGGAGCTGCTGGCCCCAGCGCCGCTCTGCATTGGCACCGAGCGCACCAGGCTCTCGAACATTGTGTAGTTGCCCTTGTCGGTGACGCCCGGATGCAGGAAGCGACAGCTCATGCCCCACGTGCACTGGCCGCGCGTGTAGAAGCGACAGACGGGCTTCGGTTCTGTCTCCTCGGGCCGTTTCTCGTCCTCATCGGACACCTCGCCCTCCTCGAGTTCCTCGTCCTTCTTCTTCTTTTTGGCACCATCCGCACCGCCAGCCTCGTCATCCTCGCCATCCTCGCCCACCTCGCCGTCACCATCAAGATCCACAACCTTGCCATCATCATTTGCCGTCGGCGTCGGTGACGTCTTGGCCTGTCCGCCCTTTTTGTTAACGTTGTTGCCATTTGCCGTGGGCCCGGCATCTGCATCCGCGTCCGTGTCCTTGCTCAGGTCCGGACACTCGCCCTCCTCCGCCTCAAAGTCAAGCGCATCGTCGTCGTGTGCCTTGACCAGATCATCCAAGCCGTTTGTGTTCTCCGTTGCCTGCGATAAAAACAGAAAACAGAAACTTTAATAAAAATTCAAGTACTTTTCAAAATTGTAAATAATTCATTCAAAGAAAAATTATTGAAGGACTAATACAGATTAACAATTAGGATCACAAAAACTAAAATGGCATATTGAAGTGTCTTCGATACATATCTAAATTACTAACAAATTATAATTTTTTCAGGCAAATTTACATAATTCTACCACATATTGTATATTATGATCAGAGATTATCAGCATCAACCGACAATAAGGAAGAGTCCATCTAACTGTTTGAAATTTTGTATGGATTCATCATTCTACGCCATATAGTTTCTATAGGCGGAAATATCAGACGAAATTTCTGGTTAAAAATATGAATATACAACTAATTTGGCGGACTCTTATGGTGAAAATCTCTCACTTTTGTATTAAATTAATACTTTTTTTTCTATACTGCTTAAAGGATGTAATAGAATTATGCATTATAGTCCTCTTAATGCTCAATTGACTCACATTTGGATCCTTGGAAGTCGTCTTTTCTGTTGATAACTGGGCGGGAGACCTGCCCTCGTCACTGCGCTCCTTGCCATTGTGTGTGGGGGAATCTTGTACAGCCGGCAGCGAATCGTTGGAAATGGCGCCCTCCTCATCGTCATCGACGTTTGTGGAGTCCTTGGACGTGGCCTGCTTTTCCATATCAATGTCGCTCACATCGCTGAGATCCTCGTGGCTAATGTTAAGATCAACTGCCGCCTGATTGTACAATTGTCCTGGGCTGTTGCTGCGACTGCGACTGCGGCTGTGACTGCGGCTGCGACTGCGCACCGAGTTCGGATGTGACTTGTTGGGCGAATTGGATACCGGATTGGCGCCATCGGCGTCTGCATCGGCATCAGGTTTGGCAGCGGCGGCAGCGGCAGCAGCTGGGGACGCTGCTTTTGGTTTATCGTCTTCGTCCTCGGAGCTGGAGCTGCTACTGCTGGAGCTGCTGCTACTGCTGCTGCTGCTGCTGCCCGAGCTTTTCTTCTTCCGCTTGGAGTGATCGCTGCGGCTGGAACTGGAGCTGGAGCTGGACGAGCTGCTGCTGCTCGAGCGCTCGCGAACCGGACTTTTGCCAGTGGCCTGGCCATCGCCAGCCGCATTGCCATTGCCACCGGCTAGGATGACATCGCCACTGGTGTCGCCATCGCCACCAGGACTGGATTTCATGTTTGAGTCCTCGTCGTCTGCTGTTTCCTTAATGGGCGTTGTGGGGCGTGAGTTTGT
Organism: Drosophila micromelanica; assembly: GCA_004143825.1. NCBI lineage: Eukaryota > Metazoa > Arthropoda > Insecta > Diptera > Drosophilidae > Drosophila > Drosophila micromelanica. Next base: position 17,264 of record SCDY01001625.1, read on the forward strand.
TGGCGACTGAGACGACGATCTGGAGCTGCCGGCTGTATCTTCCGACTCCATGCTGACGCCCATGTGTTAGGAAGCGTCGCGGAGTGGTCCTTGATTGTGTTCGCCTTGATTTTCTGCGAAGGATGCCAAAGATTAGATCGCAGGAACCAATTCAGTTTTAAAAAAATATGCTTATATATATTTATAACTGTTGTTTTTCTTTTTTTATTTTAACAAAATTTTAACGAATCCTAAAAACAAACGAAAAATGTACTTCGGCGCACCGAAGATGCGAGCCCTTCTTTTTTGATTCCGTTTATAAACAGTCGTGTAACGTTGATCCTCCAAGGAAACAGAGAAAAGAGATACACAGATGAGAAGATAGAGAGAGGGAGACAGCGAATGTGGGATAAAGACAGTCAGCCGACACAGGTCGCTAAATTATACACTATCTTTTATATTTTACATTCTATTCAATCAGGGTATCATGATAGTGGCTAATTATAAGAAATGTATATTCTCTATGCTCCTGTAAAATTAGTATTCGTATTCAAGCTCATTATTTAATTATTTATTTTTATATTTAAACAGAGCAATTTTAAAGGTGATCGTTTCTTTTGTTTTTAAAAAAAAGGTAGAATACAGAAAAATGCAAATTGAGGGCTTGCTTTTAGTATCGCAATGTTTATAAGGTTGGGAGCTGTCTAAAGTATAGTTATAAGATATAAGCATAAAAATACAAGAATTCTACAAAAGTATCCGAAAATCTTTAGAATTTCTTAATATAGTTTGCAATATAATATTTAATTTAATAATTTAATACATACATTTTTTATTTTTTATAATGTGTAATTTTGCTTTAGTTTTGCTGATACAAGCTTAATAATTATACGTTATTTTATTTAAAATTTAAATTATTGTTAACCGATTCGTACATGATTTCATTTAAAAAAAAACTTATTCCTTTCATATCATCGATTAAGATTACCTGTCAAAATGTTTAAATTAAATTAGTTCAGTATATATATACATTGACAACCAATGAACAATGTAACGATTTTTTAAATTGAAAAAAAAAAATTAGTAAAAATTCCAGTTTATATAAAAATAAATATTATGCAAGTAAAGAAGGATAACTTGATATCTTTTCACCATATTACTTTCGACAGCTCCCACAGCTCATGATATTCAACAATTGAACTAATCAAAAAAAGGCAGAAGATAGGGCCAAAATTATTGGCAAGCGACAAAGTTTATGAGCCGAGCGGAACAACTTTGAACTTGAAGTTGGGTCAAGTAGGGTCAGTTTAATAGCTACTAGTTATCACTATATATATTTAGTACGTATGAACAGGATACAATTCTCTGTTTTTTATACCCTTGGTTTTTGGCACAGAAAGTGTCGGAGCTAGACCACTATGTCGTATAGCTGCCCAGGAAATCGGTTAAAATATGAGTTTTCACATGAACTTTTTCTTAACATATCTTATTAATATCGGACAACTAAAGATTATGACTGACAGAAAAATGATCGAAAACGGGTTTTTATATGACAGAAAAATATCAAAAGCATTAAACTACTATATAATATAGCATCATAATATAACTACAGCTATATATTGCGCTCATCTTCCATATGCCTGCAAGGGCATCCAATCTTCCCCGAAATAACCGTTATTTCTCTATATTTACTTAGTTTAACATATGTATTTCGTGTGTGAACAACAGTCGACTGTGCATATAAATTATTTTGTTTTTATTTTTTTCCTTTGTTTCTTTTTTTTTTTTGTAAGGTAGGGGAAGAGGGGAAGTATAGTTTTGAACGTTAAGTTTTCTGTTCACTTTGTTTAATTCTTACCTTCATAATTGTACTTTTAATTTTTATAGTTTTTTTTTTTTTTTTTTTGGTTATAAAGTTTTTGTATGTGTGTGCTGTGATTGTTTACTTTAAACTTGTATATATACTGCGACTTTACGCGAACGAAAGACAACAGAGAGCGAGCAAATTTGATTAAAGAACAACAATTACGTATCGGAATAATACAAAAACTATGTTTGTGCTCATGTCTCAGGGCTACAAATATGAAAACAAGACACACACAAACACACACACACAGCCACACACATACACTCACGTGTACATATATATAATATATATATATATTGATATATATTTGGTATATATACACGCATACAGACACAGGTTACTGGTACATGATATCGACATTCGACATCCCATATACGTTTTTTTGTTGGTATTTTTCTTTTTTCTGCGGTATTTTCGGTACTTTTTTTCGCACTTTTCGCGACCGACAAAGTTGTTGAAACTTTTTTGTTGTGTTTAAACAATTGAAAACTGAACTCCCAAGCGAAAGACAGAAGAGAGAGACGGAGCTTTCTGGCTTTCGGGCACAACTTTTTTTTCACAGAAGTCACAAGAGTCTAATACGATTTTAAGGCTTTATACATTTTGTTTTTGATTTAATGAATACTTTATTCGATTTAACCACTTTATTTTTATTTTTTGCACTTACGTAGTGTTGGAGGGGAAAAATAGAATACTTGAAAATATATATATCAATTGTTGGATGTATTTTGCAATGTGCACATTGTTGTAGCTCACCTAAACGCAGTTGCCGCAGTTGCTGTATGCTGCCGCAGCTGCTGTATGCGAGTGCCTGCTGCTCCGTATCTATGTTTGTGTGCGTGTGCCGTCGTCAATTTCTCTCTCGTGATTGTCTCTTTGCTTTCCCTGCGTGGCCCACGGATTTTGGGTTAGTTTACTATCACCGACAATTGCGATGTTGCTGCCGCTGAATTGGTGCTTTTACCTGATCCTTATCGAGTTTATAAAAAATGTAATGGTAGCGGCGTGCTTTTCCTTTTCCTTTTTAGCAAAAAAATCGTTTGTCACAAACGAAGCCGCCGCAACTGCAGAAAATATTAGGGATGAGCGCCGTTTCCTAGAGCGTCACTCGATGGTATTATCGGAGGCTCGCAAGTTTGACTGACTTCCGCCACTATCGATCGTTCTTGTTCACCATCGATAGAAGAGTTATAGGAGTTATTTATTTAACGGTCATTTTTTTTTTCAAACGCGACATAGCTCAAACACCAATCAATTTGTATAAAACTAGATTTGAAAACTATGTTGCGTCAAAGTTTGTTGTTTTTTTAAACTTTTATCAATACATATCGATGCTTTAAATTTTACAATCGATGATGATTTTGCAACTCTAGTGAAATGCAGCTGTTGAACGTGGGGACGTTACGTTGTCTGTCTGACAAAATTCTTCCGAGATGCTTGTCCAGCACAAATCTAATATCTGCCGCGCTCCTGGGGCGCCGACACTATGCGAGTGTCCCTGCTATCGCCATGAGCCACGAACAATTTGATGGCCCCACACCCGCTGCCGGCGCCAGCCCCCTTATCACAATGCACGGCCTGTTTGGGTCCAAGCAGAACTGGCGCAGCATCAGCAAGGTCCTGGCCAAGGAGACCAATCGTCGCGTAAGCAAATGAACTGATAAATCTGTGCAGCGACTGTAGCCGTAACCGTAACCGTCTCTAATATGTATGATCCCAACACACAGGTATACACGGTGGATTTGCGCAATCACGGGGACAGTCCGCACACGGAATCGCACAACTCGGCTGGCATGACGGCGGATTTGGTTGCCTTCCAGCAGTCCAAGTCGCTAAGCAAGGCTTCTTTGTTGGGCCACAGCATGGGCGGACGGGCTGCCATGCACTTTGCGCTGACCCATGTGGGTATAAAGGGCATTCTCCCTGTCTCTTTCTTCCTGGAAAGAGACGTTTGGCTTTTATTCCCTATATTGACACCTTGCTTATTTTGCTTATAGCCGGAACTATCCGACCGACTAATTGTTGTGGACATATCGCCCGTATCCATGCCCAACACACTTGATGAAATGGCCGCCATTTTGACTGCCATGCAGAACTTGAGTCTGAGCCCAGATTTATCGTTGTCTAAGGGTCGCCAGGAAGCCAAGGATATACTAGTAAATGACGTTGGCCACGGCACTGTTGATTTCATTCTGCTCAACCTGCGCAAACGACCAAAAACTGGCGAGTATGTCCTGCGCAGTCTGCTATTTAGCTGAATTTTTTGATTGGACAAAAACGAGTCTTACAGATTCTACTGGGCGTGCAATGTAAATTTGCTGGCCAGGAGCTTGTCCGGCTTTCAAAATTACGGCAATCATATTGCCAATCTGGCACCGTTTACGGGACCCACGACTTTCATCTGTGGCACTCATTCGCCTTATATGAAGTAATTTTTTGAGCCGAACATACAATATATGGTTTACATTAATAATTTTTCCTAATTTCTAGTCCAGACGATTGGCCTCGAGTGCTGAAATTCTTTCCCAATGCCACCCTGCATTGGCTGGAAACGGGTCACTTGGTGCATCTGGAAGAGCCGCACAAATTCATTCAGATTGTCTCCGAGTTTTTGAACGAATAGAGAAGCTAACTACTCAAAGTTCCTAAACTAAAATTTCTGTGTACAAATTAGAGCGAGATGGGCATATATAAGAAATAACAGTGCCTCAAAAAAAAGAGGCTAAATAAAGCAACAGTTTCACATTTCGAATGTAAATTTAATTCTCTTTCTCATGTTTGAATTAATATAGTAGACTGCTTTTAAAATATCTATACAAATGCAACGTAAGAACTAAATAAAAAAAAAAAAAGAGTATCGAAAAACGTAGCTCAAGATGAATTTCGAATGCGGCATACAAAAACGCTGCATGATGTGTATATGTATTTTTTTTAAATATATAATATGTATGTGTTTGGCTTAAAGTTAAAATAAATAAATACAAATAAGTTTCGGTATAGTTTAGTGGGAAGTGTGGGAGGGAAAAAGGAAGGGATGTGTTGCAAGAAAATCACATTGCACTTAGAAATTAAATAGTTCTTTCATTAAAGTAATATATGTTTTTCTTTTCTTATAAATGAACACAGTTTGCTTGCGTGCGTGCGTGCGTGTGTGTGTGTACATGTATGTTTGTGTGTGTGTGTTTATCATAATAAATACATTAAACAGGAATGGTGGGTAAAACATTGTGCTAAGGCTAAAATGGTTTTTGTTTTATATTTTGTTTAAATTATTTTCTTTTTGTTCTCGCTTTGGTTTTTGCTGGATGTGCGTGTTGTGTGAGTGTGTGTGTGAGTGTGTGTGTGTGTGAATCAGCTTTTGTAGTTTTTAGTTCATATTTGCTCTGGATTTTTAGTTATAGTTGCTGCATCAATTCTTTAGCTCTCTGTAGTTAGACAATAATCCCGCCATCGTAGGCGTAGTCCGCCTTGTTGTGCATGACGAGTCGATTCTCCACAAAGTAAAAGCTATCCGAGCGCGTCTCGAAGGGGCTCGATATCATTTCGGCAACTGCAAAAAAAAAATAAATATAAAAATTAATAAGCTGCGACCTACTTTTATATACAGTACTCATTCGTTAAAGTCAATAAATTTTCTAAATAATAAATAAAATAATAATAAATAATGATATAAAATATCAAATATTCAAATATGTATTGTATAATTCTTTAAGTTTTTCTACATTACTGAGAATAAACACATTCTTTTAATTTGTTTCGATATTAGGGATTTCAATTCATCTTAATAATAAATGCTTTTGAGCATACACTAATTAAAAAAAAAAATCAAATACGTCTAAAACGTAAAAAAACCAAACAAAAGTTTCATAGCTTACATCAATTTAATACGCATTTAATTATTTAAAAAAAATAATCATTAATTATTAAAAAATATATATATATGTAATAGACCAATATATAGACCAATGAAAGTTTTTGTAAACTTGATATTATTATTATTATTAAAAAAGAGATTTAAAAAAATGATTAAAAATATAATAATAATAACAATAATATAACAATAATTTTTTAATTTCAAAACTGAACCTTGTTCTGAAAGATTGTTCAGAAATTGACCACAATTTAAACCCGAACCGAACTATTTTCTCTTTTAATTCAGTTTCATAAACTTAACAATATGACTGAATGTTAACCAGCGAATAGTTTCTTTGCGCAAATTTAAAGTATTGTGCGTCTTATCGAGGGCGCACTGTATGTGCGTGCAAGCGTATGCACGTGCCTTGGACACGGCCTTGACCCGCGCTGCTGGCAGCCGTTGCAGTTGCTGCGAAACACGTCTTGGAATTTCTCTTTTTATACCCTCAACCTAATGAAAATGTGTAAAATACGGTATATAATATAATGTAAAGTACATCCATCTACGGTCACCCGTATAAAAGTCCACAACAATTCTCGAAAGAAATTACAAATTTCAAAAATGTATCAAAATAATAATTCAGATCGTTTTTAACTGAAGCGAGTAGTTCATGGTTTGTTTTGGCAATTGGAACTCACCCAGATCTGGTGGAAGATTAGGAAACTCGTAGATGTGCTCGCACGTATTCTTGGAATATGGAATGCAATAGCCGAACTCAAAGTCGAATGTCTTCAGTAGGCGATCCCGGAAAAAGTGACGTTCAATCATGCGGAAATTGTTCACCGGCTGGCTGCCCACGGTGAACTCCACCCTAAGGGAACAGACGGGTGAATATACATTTAATGCTTGCGATACATATTTTTATTTTAAGTTAGCTCTTACGTGGCGCCCACCGTCTTGAGGTTGAGGAATGCCGGCGTGAACTGATAGCGTACATAGCGCCCGGCGTTTGGATCGGCAGTGTCATCGAGCGTTAGCTCCTCGGCGGCGGCCAGCATGGTGTCCTCAATGGACAGCCCGTCGGGATACTGCTCGCTGGGCGGCTTGGCTATCTCGAACAGGACGGCGCCGCTCTCCAGGTCGCGTATCTTGAAGCGCGTGAAGTCAATTTCGAACACATTGGCGTTCGCCGAGCACAGATAGTCATCTGTGATCTTGGTCAGATGCAGCACATCCTCGGGCGTCACATACGACTCCTCATCGCGCATCCCATCGCCGGCGGCGGCCGCTGCGGCTGCGGCTGCAGCTGCCACAGTCACATTGTTTGCCTCGCCGCTGTTGTTGCCCGCTGCGGCTGCCGCTGCTGTGGCAGAGGCGCCAGCGCCGGCAGAGTTCGATTGCACCGGATTCAGTTGCTTGCCAACGACGCTCATTGCTGCTGCTGCTGCTGTCCTGGAGGGAGGGGGTTGTCTACTGTGCCCACCAGCGTTTTAGGCTGCAAAAAATAAAAGAAAATAAATTAAATCGGTTATTCGCCCACTTCAGCGATAATTTCATGCAAATTGTGGTGCACATGCGACTGGCAACTAACCGAAACATTTACCCAAAGTTGTCATAACAAAAAAAAAACCTCAAGAACAGAAAAAAGAACGCGACCCAATTTCTGGAAAAGCTGCCTTTGTTTGTATTTGTTTTTACTCTGTGTTGCGTGTGTGTGTGTGTGTTTTGCCTTTGTTGTGTTGTTGTCGTTTCGTTGCCTTCCAGCAGCAGCTGCTGCCTGCTTTAGCTATTGTTGCCGCCCGCCACACACTCGCTCAGCACCTGTCTATGGCAAAATGCAACAAATTCAAATTGTTGACATTTTGTGTGATTTCTATTCTGTTTTGTTTAAAATATTTCCAAGTAAATCGAAGCGTTCACACACACACACGCGCGCACACACTAACAGCGACGAAAGTGGGTGGAAAATTGGCATACCTATCGATAGACATGTAAGCATTTGCTATCGATAGCGAGCATTTGGGCGTTTACGTGACGCGTATTTCTCCGCTGACGTAGGGTCATTCTGCGTTCGGTGTGTACACACTGTACGTTGTGTAGGCGCGCAATTTGAATTTCTACAAGATATTCAAAAACTGCACTTGGAATCGTTACAATCGCAAATATGAAATTACTGTATTCTAACAGGAAGAATGAAAAATAAAGAAAAGTAAATTTTTGTCAGCTTTACTGTGTGCTCGGCTATCTCAACTGCTTGGCTCGCCAACTACTTGAGAGGCAGCTAAAAGATATTCTTAGCCTCAAGAGGCTCGCTAACCAAGTGCTAAGGGCGCCAATGTCTGAAGGCCTCCAGGCTGCAGTTGATCATTTCGATTGGATTGCTGACTGTCTGACTGCACGAGTGTGTGTGCGTGTGTGTAAGGGTACTACTTAGCATTGCTGTTGTTGTTCTTAAGTGGGTATTTTAATATTCGCAGCAAGGCAACCGTGTTGGGTTTCAGACCACATCATGATGCACTTATGCTACGTCCGCTCCGCTCCTGCGTCGTTCCTCAATTTCAGTTCGCTTTTTTTTTAGTTCTTTTTTTTTTGTTTTTTTTTTTTTTTTTTTTTTTTTTTTTTTTTTCTTTTTTTTTTTTTTTTTTTTTTTTCCCCCCTTTTTTTCCCCCCCTTTTTTTTGTGTG
>SCDY01001626.1:0-25626 GCA_004143825.1 Drosophila micromelanica
AAAATCGGTTTAGTTTTGACAAAGTTATGTGAATTTGAAATATAGGAGCTGTGGATCTGAGAACTTTACATGTCAAATTTTTTGTAAATTTTGGCATGACTTTTGACCAAAAATTTTACCCACTCAGAATCACCTTAAGTCATGTTTTAAGCCAAATGCAATCGATTAAAAATAAAATTTTTAGAAATATTTATATATTAAATGCAGAATCAATATAGAGACCAAGTTATGGACAAAATGCCTTCAAACATGAAAATTGGTTCAATTTTGAGAAAGTTATGGGAGTGTTTAATAAAGGAGCAATTCTGAATTTGAAAGCCAGGATTTGGTGAGAGAGATTACCGTACGAGGACTCACCGTTGAAGATGACACGGAAGCGATAGCGACCGCCACGGATGACACCGAATGTGGCATAGAGCGTGGGCTTCGCCTTGCTGTCCTTTTTGAGGTTGCGGCCGCGTCCGTTGATCAGAATGTTCTCGGCGACGCTCTCGTCGAAGTTGTGCACCCAGTCCTGTATCATGATCACATGCTCCGACTGGTCAAAGTCGTACAGATGCGCATGGGGATTCAGTTTGGCCGGCTGGCGGACGATCAGCGGCCCGGCCAGGCCGAAGGCGCGCTGGTGCTCGGTGTGGCTGTGCCACCAGTTGGTGCCGCCGTGATCCACCTCGAACCGATACCGGAACGCCTGCCCGGCCTCGATCGGATACTGGGTGACGTGCGGCACGCCGTCCATGTGGGGCGTCGACCTCTGGTGGATGCCGTGCCAGTGAATCGTAGTCGTCTCGTGCATGCTGTTGATCACGTCCGCCACGATGGTGTCGCCGTAGCACACCTCGATCGACTGGCCCGGCAAACGGCCGTTCACCACCATTATCTGGGACTCGAGGCCATCGGCGTACTTGCAATCATCGCCGCGGGCGGTCAGCTCGGCCGTCAGCTTGAAGCCGTCGATGAGCTCCCTCCCGTTGAGCCTGAACCGATATTTGGACTGCAGATACCGCTTGCAGGTGTCGCCCATGGTGTCATCGTAGTGGACCACCATGTAGTAGTAGCAGGTCATCGGCTGCTGATCGAGGCAGTCGCGCCTGCACGGATGCTGCTGGTCCTTGTCCGCGTAGCGCCACAGCGAGGACTCGCTGGACGAGAGCTGTGGGTAGAGCTGCTTGATGCGCTCGTAATTGCTCACAATTCGTTTGCCGTCGGCATCTGCAAATGAAATACGCCGGGTTATCGATAATTGAGCGCGAACTGTGCGACATCGCTAATCGAGAATATCCTGAATCACCTTGTATGCCATCGATTTGCACGATAATCAGGCTGCTTATCAGAACGAAAGTCTTAACTAAATTAATTTGCATATTGTCGGATTACAAAATATCAAAAAAAAAAAAAGAAGAAGAAAAAACGAATATGCCCTGTGGCAATGCCAAAACATAACTGTTGTTTAGTTTCCGCTGTCAGTTACCTTTTTGTAAGAAGTAGCAAAAAGAACGTTGTGCGATATTCGAGAAATTGCCTAGAATTCGCTTGTCTTGGCCTTGTCGAACAACTCGTAATGGTTAATTGAAGATTGTTCGCAATGTCAGATAGTCAGATTGATACACTCTAGACAAAATTCTAATTTTCCCTGGTGACTAAACTCCACTTCCACTGTTGATTCAATGTCAGGGAAAAAGTCATTATTGTTTATATTTTTATATGTGTGTGTGTGTGTGTGTGTGTGTTTGATTTCCCTTGGCCCATTTAATGTGCAACAATGTGGCCTTGGGGAAGCCCCATGATAAAATTTTATGTTCTTTTTCCAAGATCTTTGATTTGAATTTGATTTTGAATTTGTGAACAGTGCTGCACAGCGGTCAGTGTTGCCAGTGTTGTAAGCACAGGCTCCGCTTGGCTGTTCTCTGTTAGAAAGAACAGGAAAAACAAACAATTGCCTTTGGCATGTAAATAATGCGCAGATAAAGCTGATTTTGCGCCCAACATTATCGGCTAGATAGGAAAAAGAACAACGCATATTTGTATGTTTAAGATTGCATATTCTCATTTCTATCGAAGCTAATCAAAATGCTTGACGCGCTCGCACAGAATAGTAGGTGTTTATGTATGTGTGCATGTGCATGTGTGTGTAATACAAACACACCAAGCCCAAGAACATTGTACTGAATTAGAATTTCGTTTCCATTTGCTTTTTTACATATCGCATTTGCAACCTGCACTTGGGACCAACTAGCTGGCTGATTATGCAAAAAACAAACCACACGGAGTAGAAAAAAGCAAACAAGTTTGAACGATTCAAAACCAATTGCTTCTTACCTGTTAGCGTCTCATGAACTTCATTAGGCAATTTATAACGGTGTCGAGCGGACGCGTTCGCAGCACAGCTCCTCCATATCCACCTCCACCTCCACCTCCACCACCACCTCCTTCACTCCAGCGATCGTTTGCAACACACAACGGTAGGTAATTGATGGGGGGTGGCAACGCCAATAGCAGTTAGCTGTTATTGTTGTTGCTGCTGTTATTGCTGTTGATAGGAATTTCACAACATTGACTGATTTTGCAGACGACAGCAGCAAACAAATGGCCGCCAGCGTGGATAAGAGCGTACATTCTGCTGGCATTGACGATGTCCATGATGTGCCCATGAGCGTGATTAAACGGCCGATACCCTCCGTCCTGGATGAGCTTAAAGTTCAGTCGCTAATGGCCACGATCGAGGTGCGTAAAACACTCGCTTGGTTCACTTGTCTATTTTTTATTTAGTTCTCGCTTATTTCTGGCATTAACCACAGGCGGAGAGGAACGCAGATGAGGTGCCACCAGTTGATATCTTATGGATAACCGGTAGCGAAGGCGGCAACTATTATTTCAGCTTTGGCGGCTGTCATCGGTACGAGGCGTGCAGACGGCTCAACCGGGAAACCATAAAAGCAAAATTAGTGCGTTCCACGTTGAGTGATCTTTATCATTACATGGGCTCCAGTGCGCCCAAGTACTTGCCCTAGTTTATGTTTGTGTTGTTTGTTAAAATGTTGTATTGTTTTGTATGCATGAATAATCGGTAATTATATATACTTTTTTTTTGTAAAGCCAAACTTTTTTAATGACAGCCCAGCGGCCGCTTAGTGTTGTAAGCGGCGCTTCAAAAAGCTTTATCGATAGTTGCAAATTGATTTAAATCCGATTGTCGATGTGACCTTGTGTTCTTTGATAACAGTATATAATCAGAGCATGCAATTTACGAGTATTCCAATTGGGAAGTTTAAGTGTAGGACGATCTGCATGACATGTCAGCTATGTTGTCTACAATCGCACGTTATTTGAAAACAATATATATCAATTTTCCTTCTGCAGGATCTGTTGCTTAAATGTATTTTTTAATACAGTACACAGCTGCACTGACATGTCACGTAGGGCGTCATGTGAGCTGACGACATGTCATCGAAGATGTCAGCGAGCAGAACAGACTGTGTGGCAATCGAAAACAAATATTGCGTACAAATATAACTATAATTTAATTTTTAAATGCATAAATACAAATTTTAGATTAGCTATACATATTCGATATACACAAATTTACTGACCTTCACCAGAGGAAGGGCGAACGCTCGCGCAAGATGCGCAGTCCGTAGCGCTGCCATTCGCGCTGCGAGATCCAGAGCTCGCGCGCGCTCTCCAGCACGGACATGATGGCGGCGCCCTTCCAGGCGACCATGCCCGCGTCCATGCCCTTGCTGAACACGTTCACCTCCAGTCCGGCGGGCACCTGTTGGCTGATCCGCTGCTCCAGCCAGGCGGCCAGGCCGCGCATCTTGGCGCTGCTGCCCACCAAAAGAATGGCGCCGAACATTTTGCGGCGCGTCTCGTAGCTGCCGCAACGTCCAATGGCACGGATGACGGCCTGATCCAGAGGCACCACCTGCCCGTTGCTATTGAAGTACCAGGAATTGCTCGCCTTATTCTGCTGCTGCTGTTGCTGCTGCTGCTGTTGCTGCTGGGAGTTGCTGTTGCTGCTGACCGTCGTCTCGTCCTGATCGACCACGATCAGCTCCTCGTCGTCGGCGGTGATGGGCAGCTGGGCGGGCTTGGCGGCGCCGGGCGTCGCCAGCATGCTCAGATCCCCGGCACGGACGCCGTTGCGACGGCCCGTCTCCCGCAGGTATTCGGCATCGAAGCAGTCCTCGCAGTCGTACTGATCCTGCGCCGATTGCTGGGTGTGCACGGCCCGGCTCCGGCCGGTGATGTTCAGCAGCTCGGTGTGGAAGAGCGCCAGCGGCGCCATGATGGCCTCATCGCCCACCTGGAGCGTGTAGCGCACCCATTGGCCGTGCGGCTGGCGCAGGGTGAAGTGCTTCTCCTGGGCACCGCAGACGTTCGCGTTCAGGTGGCAGATGCGCTCCTTGAGCTCGTCGAGCAGCTGGGCGTCCACATAGCTGGCCTGGACGTTGCACTCGCGATACGGAAAGCCGCACTTGCGCAACAGCATCAGGAGCACCTGGTCGATGTCGCCGCCGCCGTAGCCGAGACGGACGCGTGCGTCCAGCTGCGAGATGCCGTCCTCGATGCAGGCAATCGATGTCTTCTGGGCGCCAATGTCCACCACACAGCCGTAGCCGATGCCGGCGCCGTAGGTGGCCGCCACGCTGTCCTGCACCAGGAAGCAGCGCTGGAAGCCCATCCGCTGCAGGAGCAGGGTCATCGCCTCGCGCAGATGCCGCCGCACGTAGACATCGTTCACCACCAGCACGGCGCTGTGCGTGGCCAGCTCGCGCAGCGGTATCCCCAGGCGCTGCTCGAGCGCATACGACCAGATCCGCTCCAGATGCGACAGCGTCGCCTGCAGCGATCCTCCCCGGCCCGCGTGCACATTCAGTTCGCCGCGCTGCACCGGGAAGTGTATGTCGTAGTTGGCGGCATCGCCGGCGGTGAGCCGCAGGATCTGCTCGTCGTACAGCACGGGGGCGTCGCTGTGCCAGTTGTTGTGCTCCTCGGCGGGCATCGGCGGCGGCACCTGCTCCGCCACGCTGCTGCGATTGAAGTGCGCCAGCTGCTGCGGCGGCGTCGCGACGCGCAGCCGATTCTGTTCGTCCACGACGCAATGCTGCAGCAGATGGGACACGGCCAGACGCTGCTCCTCGAACTCGGACTGCAGCCGGACGGCGTTGAGGGTGTCCAGCGGCGGCAGCAGCGGATCGTGATGCGGCGGCGGCGGCGGCAGCGGCAGCTGCTGGCCATTGCGCTTGTAGGCGACCGCGTGCAGCAGCGTTAGAGGAATCAGATCGGCGACACGGCCGATGCGCAGATGCTGCGACCCCGGATGGATGATGATGATCTTGGGCGCCTCCAGCGGCTGGCTGGGCGTTTGCGTCTGCCAGACACGCCCGCTGCTCGTGCTGCTCGCCCGCGAACGCCTGTGGATTGAGTGGGATTGGTTTAGCTTCGGTTTCTCGTCCATTTTCCGGTAGCTACTCACTGCATTTTCCAATCAAAAGTTGCTGAAGCGACGGCGGCAGCCGGCGCAAATATTTTATGGCTTGCATGGTGCTCGCTGCTATCGAATCGAATAGCAACTGTGCACGGTAATGCGGCGTTTCCAATGCACGCGTTTTGTTATCGTTCACTCGATCATCAGTTTGTTTTTTTACTGTTGCCACATGACGTCAATTGAAAAGAGACACACATAAATTTCACATTATTGTTCGATTAATCTAATGTTAATGATTATAGCTTATATGAAATTAAATGTGTAAATTCGTAAACGTGTAGATAACAGCTAGGCAATGCAGTGAGCACGTTTCAAAGTGTCACAGCAACCAGCTCTGCGTGACACACACTTTTTGCATATCGATAGATGACAAAAACAAGCACTATCTATCGATAACAGTTTTTCCCAGGAACGTGCTGCGTCTTTTGTTGTTAATCATTGCGAAATTCCAAAGTCAAAAACTACAAAATAAATAGCCCAAAAAATCGCACAAAATGTCCCAATTTACGTGCATCAATTGCGATGCGCGCTTCACCAGCGCGAAAACACAGCAGGAGCACTACAAAACCGACTGGCACCGTTACAATCTGAAGAGGCGCGTGGCGCAGTTGCCGCCCGTGACGGCCGAGGAGTTCCAGCAGCGCGTGCTGAGCGCGCGCCGAGCCACAGAGATGGCCATCGAGGAGCAGCAGATGAGCGTCTATTGCACCGCCTGTCGCAAGCAGTTTGGCAACCAGAAGGCCCACGACAACCATCTGAACAGCAAAAAGCACAAAGAATGCCTGGCCAGGCTCGAACAGCAGGAGGCGGAAACGGTGTGCGTGAAGAGCATTGTGAAGCCGCGTCCGCATCCAGCGCTGGCGGCAGCTGCCGCCGGCAAGGGGCGTCTGGCGTTCGCCGAGCGTGCAATGCAAATGGAAACGGAGGCGAATGTTGAGGATGGAGACGACGACGACGACTTTGAAGACATCGAAGAGGAGGTGGTGCGTGCGCCTCAACAAAATGCTGAATGCTATGAAACGCAACTACTTGTTTGATCAATTTTTCAGATTGACTCGGACGAATGGGAGCAAATAGCCGAGAATCCGCTGACCGAACGCGATTGCCTCTTCTGCAGCCATCAGAGCGAGGATCTGGTGGCGAACCTCAAGCACATGTCCGTCGCACATTCGTTCTTCATACCGGACACCGAATACTGCACGGACATTGAGGGTCTGCTCTACTATCTAGGCGAGAAGGTGGCCAACTATTTCATTTGCCTGTGGTGTAACGATCGCGGCAAGACCTTCTATTCCCTGGATGCGGTGCGCAAGCATATGCTCGACAAGGGCCACTGCCAGATGCTCCACGAGGGCGTCGCCCTGGCTGAATATGCCGAATACTATGACTACAGTTCCAGTTATCCGGATAATGTACGTTCCTCCTTCATATAAGTAGAGCAGCTGAATTATCGATAAATCGATGCATATCGAAATGGCTGCTTCGTTCAGTTCGCTATCTCCATCACACTCATCCAACAGGCACATACTTACGCTCTCTTACTCTCTCATTCCCAACTGTAGAAAGATGGCATGGACATTGACGAAGAGGTTGTGCCCGAACTGCTCGACGGCGACGAGTATCAGCTGGTGCTGCCCTCTGGCGCCGTCATCGGACATCGCTCGCTGCTGCGCTACTACAAGCAGCGTCTGCATCCGGAGCGCGCCGTGGTGCTCAAGAAGTCCGATCGGAAGCTGCATCACGTGCTGAGCGAATATCGCGCTCTCGGCTGGACGCAGACGCAACAGCAGGCGGCGGCGCGCAAGGCCCGTGACATTCATCTGATGAAGCGCGTCCAGTCCAAGTGGCAGATGCAGTTGGGCACCAAGGCCAACAAGCTGCAGAAACATTATCGCGCCCAGGTGCTTATTTAGACAAAACAAAAACAAAACAACTAAAGCAACGTGTTTTTTTTTTCTCGCTTAAATTTAGCAAACTTGTTTTCTTTGTAAAATTACTGCAATTTTTTTCTCAAAATAAAAGTACATAATTTAAATTAAAAATTAAATAAAATTTACTTTTGATTCTGTATAAGTAAAATTATTTCGATAATATTACAATTAAATTTATATATATTAAAACTAGGTAAAAAAAAAATAAACGGTTCTAATTCCTTAGAACTCTCTTGCTAACTGTAAACGCGATGAGCGGGTGTTTGTGTGGTTGTGAGCGAGACGGCTGAGAGTGTGGTGATTTAAATAAACCGATGTATGTGCGTGTGTGTGTGGAGGGTGTTGGGCGAGTGGTGAACATTGTAAATTTCAGCTAGCTATGCATGAGTGTATGTGTGTGTGTGTGTGTGTGTGTGTGTGTGTGAATGGATGTGCAATAAATAGCTGTGTCTGCTGGGCGAGCTTAGCGAACGGAAGAGCAGCATACAAAAAGACAGAGAGAGAGAGAGAAAGAAGAGACTGAGCTCTTCGGATGGTGTTCGTGTTGTTGTTGTTTTTTTCATTTCATTTTTTTGCGACAGTGAAAACGAATCAAAATAAAAATATAAATTAAAATAAAATAAAAAAAAAAAATGTGGGGGCTTTTAAATTATAGTTAAAGGCAGCAGGTAACGCTAATGTATAACTACAGGATTCTGTTGAACACATACGCCCACCATGGGCGACGACGAGGAGGCGTCGCTGCTGGCGCCCGCTGTTGAGCTGCTGCCACCGCCGACGCCGACGCCGACGCCAACAGATGTTGCTGCCGACGTCAGTGACGATGACGACGATGCGGACGCGGACGCAGACGCAGGCAGTGGCATTGGCATTGGCATCGGCAGCGGCAGCGGCGCCAACGGCTGCGGATGATAGAGCAGGGCCGTGTAGCCGCCCGGCGGACCAACGACCGGAGCGGGACCGCCGGCGGCGGAGGCGCTGATCACACTCGAATCGGTCATCATCAGGTGGGACGCGGCCGCGGACATGTTGCCGTAGTGGTGCATCAGGTCGAGCGGCAGCGACGCCGGCGCATAGCTGTGATGCGGCTGCGGCTGCGGCAGCGGCGGCAGCTGGTGCTGCTGATGCTGTTGTTGTTGATGGGCGGCGGGTGGTGGCAGCGGCGGCGGCAGCAGCAGCGACGTCGGCGGCGGCGGTGGCGGCACTCCCCCATTATGCTTAATGCTGTTGAAACTTTGATGCGGACCAACGCTGCCAACGCCAACGCCAACGCCGCTGCTGCGCATGCGCCCAAATGGCGGCTGGCCGAGACGCAGCGCAGCCGCTGCCATGGCCGCTGCCGAGACGGGCGGCAGCGGCGGCGGCGGCATCTGCTGCGACAGCGGCGGATCACAGTCCATGGCGTGCGGATAGCTGTTGCTCATAAACAAGTTGCGGCGACTGCTGCCGACGCCGCTGTTGTGATTTAAGCTATTCAGACTGTTATTGTTGTTGTTGTTGCTTGTCGTTGCTGTTGTCGTTGGCTGCGCCTGCAGACTGAGCGCCGAAAAGTTCATGGCATTGGCCGTCGTTGCTGTGCTGTTAATAATGTTGTTGTTGTTGTTGCCGCTGTTAGTGTTATTGCTGCTGTTGTTGTTGTTGTTTGTGTGATGCAGTAGCAGACCTGTAAAATGCAAATTTTGAGAGAGAGTTCAATAACAGAGCGGTAGCTGCAAAGAAAAGTGTTAAACACAAAGAACATAACAGCGCAGTGCTGCCACACTTTTTGTTATTCTCTTAGTTTTCTTCTGGTTTTTTTTTTTTTTTTGTTGATTATATCATAAATTTTTATTGAAGGGTTTTTTCGCTTTTTTTTTTGTAATTTCCTTTGTTTTGCTTTAGTTTTTTTTTTTTTTTGTAGTTTTCCTTTTTTGTTCATTTTAAATTGTTTTTGTTGTTTTTGTTTTGTTTTAACTTATGTTTAGTAATCATTCATAAATTATTTCGTACTCATTAAACTTAAACCATCAGCTTTATGTTAAATTTATATATATATATAAATATATATAAATGCCACATATGCGTGAGTGTTTTTCTGTGTGTGTGTGTGTGTGTGTGTTGTTTGTTTGTCTATGTTCTGATTTTTTAATTTCTTTGTTTTTATTTGTTTTGCTCTATTACTAAACAACTAAATGCATTTCATTTCAAAACCAGTTTTTGCTCTTATTTAATTTCATTAACAGTTCATTTCGTTTCGTTTTGTTTTCTTTTAAATTTTCTTTTGCAATACTGTTTCGTTAAACGGTCATAGCTATGTTTGTATGTATGTATGTAAATATGTGTGTTTTGCTCAGAAAAAAAATGTTTTTACATATGTATGTGTTGGCGTTCGTTTCTGATTTCTTTGCTTGCGCGCCTCGCTGGGACGCCATCTTGAATCGGGCGCTCTCGGTTTTGCTGCTGTTAAGAGTTTACATAGGCTTTACATAAATTGTTGCTGCATAACTTGAGGCGTTCTCACTGATCTTTTTTTATTTTATTTATTTTTTTTTTTTGGCATTGTTAAATTTGGTTGCGTGTTTTCTAAATATGATTTTTTTTTATTTGTTTTTTGGTGTATTGGTATTCCTCATTTTTGCCTAAATCTAAATGCTTGCAATTAATTTTTCATGTTTTTTTTAGTATTCGCTTTCGCATTTCGCAGCTGCTTCTTCATCTAAACTATGTATGTATGTGTGTGTGTGTATTGCGTCTGTGTGTGTTTGTGTATGTGTTGAAAGAATGCTTTTCGTTTTTGTTTTTTTTTTTGTTGGTAATTGTAACTTATATTTTTAACACTTTTGTTTCGGATTTGCTTTAAATACTTTACATAACTTTTTAAAGTTTTTTATTTTTATTTGTATTAATTATTTGTTAAATTCTTGAATTGTTTACTCGGGGCTAACACTAACCCACACACACACATATGCATGCATGTCTGCTTCAATGTGTGTGTGCGTGTGTGCAATAAAAATTAATTGATTTTTACTTTCGTTTACGCATAATTATTAATATATGTATACATATGCATATGTCTATGTCTGTGTATAATTTTTAAATGCTAGTTTTTATTTTTAGTACTGATTTATGTTGTTATGCAATGCTTTGGAATTTTCCATTTCCATTTGAATTATATTGTTGTTTTGTTTTTTAATATATCCCTAAAGTTAATTATTTTGCTTGCTTGATTTTTTCTTGTTTAATCATTGTTATTTTTTGCTATTTTTACACGCCTAAAACTATGATTTGTGTTTAGATTTGGTATTTTGCATAATTTTTTTTTCTTTTTGTTAAATTAGTTTTTTTGTTATTTCTCATTTCATATCAATAAAAACTTTATGCATAAGTATTTACTGAATTTGTCAAAGCTGTTCCACTGTTCAATTAACAGTTAAGCTGCGTTCTGTTACCTAACATTGCTTTACCATAGAATAAGCACAATTTGTTTCGTTTTATAGATTTCATTACGTATGCAATAAGAGTGTGTCAGTGTGTGTGTGTGTGTGTGTGTGTGTGTGTGTGTGTTTGTGTGTGGGAGAGTAGGTAGAATAGCAAGATGGAATTATGTTAAATATTTACATATGTGTATGTGTATGCATGTGATCATGTTACGCTCGATCGTGATCGTGTGTTGTTTGTGTGGGTGTGAAGAGCAAATGAGGCTCAAAAATGCATTGGACGTGGGAAAGAGCGAACTTTTATTTGATGCAATGCCGTAATTCGCTTCGGTTTTGGGGTTATGTAAATATCACAAAAAAAGCGGCACCTGTTAGTATACAACTCTGGGCCACTGTTAAATACACAACACACGAACAAGCAATGAGATCACACACACTCAGGCACACACACACACTTTTTTTTTATTTGTAGCAGAATCGACTTGTGTCAAAGTTTTAAATATTTTTATATTTTTTAAATGTAATTAATTTTATTTTGTTTTTTTTTTGTTTTTTATTTTGTATTGCCCTTTTGGAAGTATATAACATCGTCAACCGTTTTACAACTATGCGTGCAGTAGTATCAGTCTCAGTAAGTAATGCCTAAAAAATACACTATTGCAATTTGAGAGAAAAACGCACAATAAAATAAATAAATAAATATATACTAAAGAATGTTCGGTACACTCTGTTCACAGTGTAAAAACAGCTTAACACATATAAATACACATCATAAAAAATGGTTATAGAAAAACACGGACATTGCTCAAAACCTGTATACTCTCTTTCACTTTGTGAACAGAGCACGCGTGCGATCGCAAACAGCGCTGTTAATGTAGCTTAACAGTGCGCTGTTAACACAACATGGCTAACAGACAAACGAAGAGCGAACGAAGTGAAGCTTGTGTTAATGGGTGTGTGTGTGTGTGAGTGTGGGGAGAGATTAAGCAACAAAGAGTGGCCAAGATATAGGTGTATATATATGTGTGTGTGTGTGTGTGTGTGTGCGTATGGATTCTTCTTCATAATGGCAACTGTTACGCTTGTATGTATACACATATGTTCATATATATATACGTTTGCCTCAAACTGTTATCCTGTCATCTGAATTGCTTTCCTTTATGTGATTTCAAATGTCAATGTACTTCAAACTTATATTGTTATTACATATGCATATGCATATTTTCTATATATATTATACATAAACATATTTATTTATAATTATGTATATATATTTATATATACATATATATGTATGGCAGTCATTAAGAAAGTCGTTAAGGATTCCTTGTTTTATGTGTTGCTTATATTTTTAACAGTAATTTATTTTTTTTTTTTTTTGTATTTGTTTTTGTGTTTTTATTTTTTACGTTCCTTAAATTTACAATACTATGGCCCTAATTGCTTACAATTAAATGCTTAGCTGTTAGCGTCATTTAAGTTAAAAAAAAAATAGGAACGAAAAATTGAACAAAACAAATCAAAGAGAAAAAACATTCAATCAATAAATTTCGATTGTTTCTGGTATTGTTTTTTTTTGTTTTCGGAGCTTGTCTACATTTAACTCGTATATGTTATGTATACTAAGTGCAAAAAAATTATATATATATAATCACGTACATATATATATTTATGTATATAAAAATAATAAAAAAAAAATGTATTTAATTGCGCCACACAATTAGGAAATAATGCTTTTGTTGGGTGCGCGGCTGAAGCCTCTAGCTATTTACAATAGACGGCGAGAACATTTACATACGCAATGGAAACGCTTGATTTATCGACAAATAGTTATCGATAATGATAACAGCGGCAGAAAGTATGCTGCACTTATTATGTTACCCGCACTGCTGCTGTTAATGGTAATGTTAGCTATTTGCACTTCTGCTGTTCTGCTGTTGCGCTGTTACTGTTATCCTGAGTACTTATATGTCTAATTTGCCGTTGTTGTTGCGGTTGCGGTTGTTGTTGTTGCTGCTGCTGTGGTTGTTGTTGTTGCTGTTGTAGTTGCTGCAGTCGCCGCTGCTGGTCATCGGCGCTCATCTGTGCAGCGTTTTGTGTTGTTGTTGTTTTTGTTGATATTTCGTGTTTTGTGTATTTTTAAGTGTTATGTATTTGTTTTTGTTTTGGAATTTTTAGTTTTGTGTTTTGTTTTTTTTTTAGAAAGAGAGAGCATATAGTTGGGGCATAAATTAGTTGATTTTCTTCGTCGGCTTCCGCCTGCTTCTGCCTTGTAAGTAGAAATTCATACAAATAATAATAAAAATAAAAAAAAAAATTTAAAAATAATACTACGTTTGACAACACTGTTTTTGGTTTTTTGTTTTTTTTTTTTATCGAAAGGGGTGCTACCGCTAAGAAACGAAAAAAAACACTTACAGTTCATAATAATTATATATGCTTAATAATATATGTATATAAATATGTTTTAAAAAGAAACTAAATGTTTTTTCGAATAGATTAGAAAATATAATCGGTATATAGAAATATATAAAATTGTAGACGGATTACAAAATTTGGTTTAACATTTTTAGCTACAAACAATTTTAAATCATTTTTGTTTTTGTTGTTCGCTTTTGCATTAACAATTTCTCAATTCGGAAAACAAAACGTGAATAGTTTGATCAAATCCAATTTTGTTGCGAGTACATAAACACCACACTCGCACACACGCACGGGGGGCGGGGGATTAGGCATGCAGCAAATAAATAAGGTCCTCAATGGGGGGAAAGGGAGGCTGTTGGAGGGGGAGGAATTGGCAGGTGGATAATGGAATTTGACAGCACAAATTGTGCCAAAGCTCAAGTACGCCTACTAAAAATACTCAAAGTTAGTGTTGTGCAACACAAAAAAAAAAACGGAAACAAATAAAAACTAATTACAAGTATATTCGGCATACACACACACACATAAATACATATTTTTTCTACATTTACTGTACGATACATAAAATAAACTAAACACAATTTTATAAATTAAGCAAGGAATGTAAAGCAAAAAATGCGTTTTTTTTATCCATTGCAGAGGCTTAAAAGTACAAATAATTATATAACATCTAATATCAAAAAGCTTAACAAAAACCATGTGCACTAAAACAAATGATTGTTTTTAAACATAATATTAATTTATTATAAGTTACCTATTTTTGTTTCAAATACTTTGTTGCTCAGTTCGTATATATAAAAAAAATTGTGTATACACAACTAAAAAAAAAGTATTTGTAATTTTCTTTTTTTTTCAGTTATATGGCAAGACAAACTTTTTTAATTGGAGTTAGAATATTTAAAAAAAAACTATCAATAAATTTGTTTTTAAATTCTGCGTTGCCTACTTTTAAGCTGATTAAAAAAAAAATAAATAAAAAACTTTTTTCGACAAAATCTACGAATTCGCAGCACATGAAAAATGCACTTCTCGCGTAAGGCACTTTGGCATGCCTACAGCAAAAACTAAAAAAGAAAAACGAAAGAAAGAAAACAAAGAGAGCACAACAAGCGATAATGTTTACTTTCTACAAAGCAAGAGAGTGTGACAAAAGAGAGAGTGCGATAAAGAGAGAGAGAAAGAGAGAAGTATTTATTGATTTCTACTTACCTAAACATTGGGGATCAATGACACCGCTGTTGCTGCTGGAGACCAGCGATTGTTGCTGCTGCTGCTGTTGTGTTGAGTTGTTGCCGCTGTTGCTGCCGGAGGAGGAGGAGCTGGCTGCTGCTGCTGCTGCGGCGGCGGCTGCAGCTGCGCTGGAGGAGACAACGCTGCTGCTGCTGCTGCCGCTGGGTCCGGGACAGGGGCCGGGTCCGGGACCGGGTCCGCCGGCACTGCTGCCAGCAGCACCGGGTCCGCCGGCTGTGGGACCGGGCAAGCCGGCACCGTTGCCGCCGCCGCCGCCGCCGGATGCGCCACCGCTGCCGGATGAGGATGAGCCGCCGGCACCGCTGCCACCGGCGCCGGCATTCGCAGTGGCGCCCGCGCCGCTCGTGTTGGTCGCCTCGTCCGTGGTCCGCTTGAAGAAGTTGTGCTGCAAGGCGTAATAGGGCGTGACCCGCGTCTTTGGGTCGAAGTCGAGCATGCGCAATATCAGATCCTTGAACTTGAGATAGTCGCCCACCGAATGGCCGGGCTCCTCCAGCCGTCGGCCGGCGGGACCGCCCGTCTCGACGCCGAGTATGTCGTGCAGCTTGCGGGAACCGGGCGGCTTGTATTTGCGTCCGTTGAGGGTCTTCTTTAGCACATAGGAGCCGTCGGCGACGGTCTTGTCAAAGAACTTGCGCGTCTTGTGCGCCTGATCCAGCAGATACTTGGGCGGCATGCCCAGCACCTCGACGATCTTGTTCATCTGATCGAACTCGTTGCAGCCCGAGAAGAGCGGCTCCCCGGTGTGCATCTCGACCAGGATGCAGCCCAGCGACCACATATCGATGGCCAAATCGTATTGGATGCCCAGCAGCACCTCCGGGGAGCGATAGAAGCGCGATTGGATGTACTGATAGATCTGTCAAAGAACGAGGAAGAGAGAGAAGGAGAAACAAATCAATACCAAGAAACTAAAATTTCTTTCCTATTTTTAATTATCTTATACCAGAAGTCGAATTAGTTCTTTAATTCGGCGAGATATGTGAAAAATAATAAAATCGATATTTATCGATTTTGAGTTAGAGTCCAAGGGTTTCAATAAAATAAAAATTAACTTTTTTGATTATAATATTAATACAATTGGGATACGTTCACATCGACTCAGCTCTCCATTTTCATCGATATATAAGAATTAAATCGATAAATATCGAGCAGTGAAGTGGGGAACACCGTCATATTTTAAAGTTTCCAACAAATAAATATTGTTCCTTGTCTCGAGCTCCAAGAATCTTCGATATATGGTACAAAACTAACATTGTCCTGTTGATATTTATAGATTATAGGCTACGGATATTAAAGAAAGAGTTTAATTCCACATTTGAGCTCTCTAGCTAATAAAACACAGATTAAGCTTGTACAGACTGAAGTCTAGTTCTTAAATATCTCTTAATATGCTTGAAAATAAACATTAACACAGTCGATAATTATCGATTTCTACTGGATATATTGGAGCTCAACTTACGCGCTGTCCCAGCTGACAGGAGCTGCCGAAATCAACAATTTTGATGGCCGATCGCTTGGGATTGCATAGCAATATGTTCTCGGGCTTCAGATCACAGTGTATTATGTTCAGTTCGGGTGTGCTCAGGAACAGGAGCGCCGTGCAGAGTTGTTGCGCAAATTTGCGCGTTAGGTTCAGCGAGACGCCGCGGAAATTTGTGTTCCTTAGCAGATCGTACAGATTATACGAAAGCAGCTCGAATACGAGGCACAAATGATTGCGCCACATAAAATGGCGCTTGAGCTTGACTAAAAAATAAAAATAGAAAAAGAACACATTTATAATTTTAGACTTAATACAATATATATATAAATGTTCGTTACTTACCGATGTAGTATTTATTTTCAGCATCCGCACGATTCATCATCTCGAGCAGTTTGACTTCGATTTGTGCCTGATTTAGGAACGGTTTCTTATTCTTAATTATCTTGATTGCCACATGGCATTGCTCCTCATGATCATAGGCCTTTACCACCTGACCAAAACTGCCCTTGCCTGCAAATCGTAGAAAGAACAAGTGATAACATTTCAGTCGGGTATAGCCGACTGCGCAACACTCGTTCTCAGGATAATAACAGCTTAAAACAGTCCAAAACGGTTTTAATTATTATTATTACGAGTAGTTTAGAAAAATTAAATGTTTTTTAATTTTAAGGGAGGAAGGATATCAGAAATTTTTCAGACCGATCCTTGAAAGAAGTTATGTGAAAACTGTCTACCAAATTTGGTGATATATGTTTGCATTTAGCTTTATCACCAGCTTAATAAGCGGACAGAGGAACGGACATTACACAAACCCACTTCATTTCACTTCGTAAACGAGTATAAAGAGGAAAAATCCAATTTTAAATATTAACTTGCTGTGTTAAGTTCTTACCGATTAGTGAATCGATCTCGTAACGATCGAGAAACTTTTCGCCATTCTTGATGATATAGTCGTGATTATCATCGTCATATCCATCGTTATACAATTTGCGCTCCTTTTTATTTGACGAATCATCATCCCCCTGTGTCTGCTGTGCACGCCTCTTCTTCTTCGCATAGTACACCTTCATATTTATTGTTTTTGTTTTTAAATGAAAATAAAAATATTTCAGATTTAATTTTAAGATTTAATATTTAAGATTTTGTTTATTATTTTAAGTATGGTTACGACCTTTTTTTTTGGTTTTAAGTTTATGCATAATGGTAAATAAGCGATAACTGTGCAACAATTATAAGTTTTTATCGATAACTCCAAACGCGCTCACTGTTAACTGCAGCTTCCGTTAGCATTTGTTTTAATTAATGTTATTTTTTTGTCTTCATTAATATTTTCTCGTTTTAAATGTTTTTTACTGTGTAGTTGTACTTATACATACACACATACATATATATATATATATATACATATATGTATAATACACATATTTCAAAGAATCTTATTGAAATAGTTGCAAAAGTTTAAACTTTAGTTTAAACAACTATACAAAGTCAGCATTAAAGTCATTCCCCTCCCCTTGCACTCCCACTCCTTACTTGCCCACCCCTGACTCACTGTGGTTACACGCTTACACTCCCTCCCCCCCGCGTTTCTTTTTACACTCCTCTCTGCTCCACACGGCCAGCACATTGGCTTGGCGAAAAATTTCGTATGCAGCTGCTGGCAAAAAAGTTGTTGCTAACGCCGCATGCGGGCATCGGTGCGAACGAGAGCGCTGCGCCTGCAAGCAGGTTGAACAGAGAGAGCGAGAGACTGAGAGAGAGAACGCTTTGCAGCGTTTACAGAAATGTACGTTGGTGTAACTCAGCCAGAGAGCGGAGAGCGAGAGCGAAAACAAAACTCTACAACGCCTAAAAGACGGCTGCACACAGTGTTGTAGAAATAGTTGTGGGCAGCGTCGTGCTGAGAGCAATGCTCGAAAATGGGTGTATGCTGACGATGACGGCGACGTCGGCAGCGCTGTGGGCCACTGTTGCCGTTGTTGTTGCTCTTGTTTTAACTGTTGTTGTTGTTGCTGCTACTCAGCGGCGTCTGTTGTTGCCTGGCAATGATGTTTGCTGGGGCCGAAGCGACGCAAAACGTCACAGTTAATCGCCACGTTATCTTTCTCTCTCTCTCTCTCTCTCTCTCTCTCGCTCACCCTCTCCTTCAGTCTGTTGTGCTAAAATGAAGCATATAAAACAGCGACGTCGGCGTCGGCGTCGACGTCAGCGCCTGCAAATGCGCTGATAAGGCTGCGAAAAGGCCACACCGCAACAATGTAACAAGTAACGGTGCATACATTCAGGGGCTTTGGGTTTGGTTTTGTTGCTGCTTTTGTTATTGTATGTGTGTGTGTGTGTGCAACAATTTGCCGGCTAATTAATTGCAGCTATTTAGCTACATTTTTAACATTTTATCACTTTTTATGATCAGCATTTCTAACTGGACTTTCACCTCAGACAACACATCGTTCCGCTTGTTATGTTTTTTTTAATGGATAATTTATGCGGAACCAGCTCAATATACATTTGCATATTAACAGCAAAAAGAGCGCTCGCAACACATGTGTGAAGAAGCTTCGCACGCTGAGCTGATCAGCTGCTGACAGGTCTGTTAACATGCTGTAAATAACAGAAGCTATTGCAGTTAACAGCATTTTAACAGTCAAAGACAGGGTTAATGTAAATATTAATGTTTAGGTTCGAGCCAACGAGCCAAAAATATAAAAAAAAAGTTTATTGAAAATTTAACAAAAGAAAGTTCGAGCCTGGGTTCGAAACAGAACTATGGATATATTGTAAATATAAAATAAACAATAAAATATCCATAACAAAGGCTCGAACGTGCATTGGCAACTAATGAGTATTAATTAATTTATAAGAAACTAGAGTTTTTGTTTATTTTCGGTTTGACGCACGAAGGTTCGAGCCCACTATAAATTGTTTTTGGGCTTTGCCCTTGTTGACAGTTACTGTTGCGATGTGAAGAGAAGAGAAGAGAATTTGGCGCACAGTTGCGTGTCCGTCAACAAGATGCGAATAGCGCAAACAGTTGGCGGGCGGCTGGCTTTGAAATGTTGGCCGGGTCAAGGACAGGCAGGCGTCTGTCACGGGCCAAGAGCTGATCAGCTGAACAGCACACAACAAATGTGGCTGCCAAGGTGCCCAGTTGCCAAGGGGATGATGTGCTAGCTTACCTCGTTGATGTGCTTGTAGGTCTTGATCAGATCGACGCTCAGTTTGCGCAACGGTGCTATGGCCGGATCACGAAAGTGTGTGGGAATGCGGGCCTGCATGGCTCGCACCTCCGACGAAGACGAGGGACTAGAGTGCTATATATTGAATAGATATATTAAATTAGCAATGATTAGATTCGATGTCGAGTTCACTCACATGATGCATGACATCGCGATGTGTGGCGGGCAGTTCCTCTTCGACCACAAAGCGTCCGTAGAGCGGAGCGTGCCGTTGTCTGCCGCCGCCGCCGCCGCTGCTGCCGCCACCGCTGCCGCCGCCGCTCCCGCTACCCTGTGAGGTGTCCACGGCGCCCGCACTGGAACCATATCCAGCGGATACTGTAACAGAGAGAGAGAGAGGGAATGAGTCAGTGTGAGTGAGATGGCATATGCGAGTTCATTGACCGATGGCGGTGCTTCCTGGGCATTTGTTGCACCTGACGGCAAACACCTGAGGCCGCTGCCAAAGCCCAAAATACGTTTTCCCCCACTTAAAATTAGAACTAGACAGAAAAAAAACCAAAAAAAAAGAAATGCCCAATAGGAAATTATTACACAATATGCACACAGAGAGACAAAATCTCTATATATATATATATATATATGCCCCTAACTATACCTATACCTATATACCTACTATATATACACAATGTTGTTCGTCTTTCTGTTTTGCTCCGAGTCAAAAATAGCACAAAGGGTTAGTCAGAGATCGCGGGGCAGCCCGAAGAGGGGCATTGAAATTGATATTGCATTTCGCAAGTGCTGACAACTGAATGGGCAACAGCAAAAGAAAATTAAACAGTAACAAGAAAATAAAGAGCGGCAAAAGATGCTAACAAATTGACATCTCATGACGCAAAGCGAATGAACGCTTTTTCAGGGACTAAGCTTCTAAATAAGTAATAAATCAATTAATTAACATTGGAAGAGCGCTTTTTGTCGACGCTTTTTCAACAAATGTGAGCTTAAAGCTGATTGCTTGCTAGCCAAAAGCTTTCTCATGTGCTTTTGCAACAATACTGAAAATACAAGATTTGAGTGCAGTTAAATATTAACTTTGGTGTTGGAAGAGAGCTTTTTGTGGCGAGCTTAAAGCTGATTTCTTGCTAGACAAAAGCTTTTTCATGCGCTTTTTCAGGAATACTGAAAATGAAAGGTTTGAATGCAGTTGAATATTTTTGTGGGCGCTTTTTCAGCAAATGGTGGCCATTTAAGTGAGCTTAAAGCTTATTCATGTGCTTTTTCAGCCGACTTATAGCTTTTGAAAAAGAATGAGTGGCATTAAAGAAATGTTATAGTCCAAGGGATTAATCTAAGAGACTTCAGCACGCATTAAATTCAAAAAGATATCGAAGATTAAACACCCCAAGAAAAAATCGATGATCCTTTTTAAACTATTTTTAAAGCGCATCAAATAGGGAATCGTCAAATAAATGCGAACAAACTGAATAAAAAGTAACGCCAAAGATATGTCGTAGAAAAGAAAAAATTAAAAATTGTACCAAAACAAAAAAAAAAAAAAAAAAAAAACACTAATTTAGTATACGTTGGAATATTGAATAAAAGTTAGTCACGATGAAAAATTAATCTATAGAGCTTTTTTGAACACTTTTCGCTTACAGCAAAATTTCGATGGCTGTGATTGCAAATGATGATCAGTTTGATCACTTGATTGGGTGATCACCGTAGCCCTGAAGTGTGAGCTAGGATTTGTGACGAAACTCTTGACCGTATGCTGGCAGTCGATTTGTGCCAAATAATGCGGCTGCTGCAGTTGATAATGCGCATTAGCGTAGCCATTGCTGCTGCCATTGCTCCAGCTGCTCCACGCCGGACGCTGACCCTGCGGCGCCTGTGCCAAGTGCTTCCAGGCGGAAGAAGCGTTGACCGCAGCTGTCGGCGCAGCTGTCATCGTTCCGGGCATCGTCTCATGGCCGGACCCGGCAACGGCGACGGAGACGGAGCCGGAGCCATTGACAGGGGCGTTCATTGACTGCCAATAGACCAGAGCCGTTGACATTTTTTGGGTTCAGTTCGTTGATTAATGGCTGTATAAATATTTTCCTTCTTCTTTGTTGTTCTCGCTTCTTCTCTTGTCGTTTTTATCGTTTGTTGCTGTTTGTTTTTTATTGCAATGCACAAAATTTCACACGCTGCTAAAAAAAACACATCGAGCAAGCGTTCGACTCTATATATAAATACATTTTATTTTCTTCTTTTTGTATTTTTATTTTACTTAACAATTATTATCTTTTTATTTGCTTGTTTTTCTTGTTGATTAAAAGGTTTTTTCAATTTTCAAACCATTTTTTAAAAGTTTTCCACATCTTATTTAGTTGGTTTACATAAAAGTTGTTTTCCATATATTATTAACTTATTTTTTTTCCACTTGACTTTAAATATTATATTTGGCGAATTCCTTTAAAATCTATAATATTTCACATAGTATAGTATATATAGTTAATTTCAATTATTTCACTTAAAAAAATTATATTTTTTATTTTATTTCTTTCCCACATTTCTGCTTTTGATTTGTGATTTAAACAAAAAATTTTAGCTCACTTATTTTAAATTAATTAATTTGTTTATAGAAACTCTTTCACACACAAAAAAAAATTTCTAGTTTTTATAGTTGTTTTTATCAACAAATCAATTTCTTTATTCTACGGATTTATTTATAGTTATTTTCTTTTTTTCTGAATTTAGCTCACTTAAAAAACAAAAAAAAAAATTTCTGCATTTTATGCAATATTTTTATATTTGGTGAAGTCTTTTTAAATCCATTCCATTCCCCAGTTATATATATATAATTATATATATATATGCAGCTGCCGACTGATCGCGCGATCTGCGTCGCGTGAAATTTCGACGCGAACTGCGTTAATTTTTTTTGTTATTTTATAGCCAGCGGCGAAATTCGTGTCGAGCTTCGACGATTTCGTCGTCAGCCTTTGGACGCGTCTGTTTTATTTATATTTATACGTGTGAAGACGAGACGACGACGCGACTTTTGTCGCTGCATTTTTCTTCTTCCGTTGCCAATTTCACATCTTGGATGATCATCTCGTTGATCATGCACTCTGATCTCCCCAGCAAAAGCACAAAATTATCCCCATTTCAACACGTTCCCTTTTTTTTTTTTTTAAGTATGCTTTCTTCATCGAGCTTTTGAGCTGCCAAAGTTCTTGATCTTATAAATAGTTTAGTCATTCAATTATCCGCTTTTAAGCTAGATTTGTGCAATTGTCACAGCTATAAAAGCTGTTTTTTGGCCAGAGTTGTCACCACTCACCACTTAATCTCCAGAATTAAGTTATTGTCATCACTTCCACATTTTGTGTATTTTCTTTATTCAATCTTTCTCATCTCTCTTTCAATCTTACATAGCTGCTTATTTTAGGGTTGTCACCACTCGAACAGCTCTTCAACTAGTTCATTTTAAAAGTTATACTCAAATATGTCCAACACAAAAAGCCCTTTAAACAATAATATTAATATTTTGTCCAGAGTTGCCAGCACACAGGCATAATTGATTATTTTACGTATTTCTCTTATTCAAGTGATTCCCTTGATCAGGGTTCAACCAGAGTTGCCAGAGATTGCCAGAGATTTCATTCATAGTTTCCACATTCAAGTTTTCAACTTCTTATCAGCTGCTTTTTCAGCCTTTGGAAAAGAATTTTGATAATTATGAAAACAAAAACACAGCTGTTTTGAAATTAAGCAACAGCTGTTTTTTGTTTTAATTCAATATTTCTATTGTTGCGGAATTTGTTCAGGAACTCTTGTATTTTTTTGTTTTCTTTCATTCTAGTTTTCAGCTGTTTTTAGATAACAGTTTTTTCCGTAGCTTTTAAAGATAACGAAATTCCAATTATCAGCTGACTGCATTCTGAACGTGAGATTGTCGAGAATAATGCATATGCCTCATACACACACACACACACACAACACCTAGCCACACACACACCTACACCCTTCCCACATAATTTCTTCTGGTTTCTGTTCAAAAGCAAACAAAGCAAAATAAAATGCGACATTACTTTAGCTTTAATTAATACCAAAATTGGGCGAGACACAAAAGCGGAGGCCGAACGACAATTTTCATGCACATATTTCATAGAATTTTTAGGGCGAAATATTAACATTTTAACAGATACCTTCTATTTATTGCAAATAGAAGAAACTGATAGAACAAAATAAAGAGAAGGAGTAATCTATTTTCCTACAAATTTTGCGTTTATTATTATTATATTTTTTTTTTTGTAGTTGCAAAGATATTTTATAAAGTTATAAAATAGAAAAAAGGCTAACTTCAGTTTTGTTTTAGCTTAGTTCTGCATCTTATTTTTATAATTTTATGATTTCGAGTTCAAACAAGTTTTGCTCAAAATCGGTTGGTTCAAAATTTCACCGTAATTTTTCAATGTTCTTTATTTTTAATAAATATTATACTGTTTTTAAACACAGTACTTAATCCACGAACTTTGTTATTTGTTCCCGAATTTTGGTTTTAATTTTTGCATTATCGAAACTAACATTGATTGATCTGATTTATTACATGCATATTCGGATATACAGGGTATATACCAGTCGGTAACTTTAGCTAGGTTTAGTACAATTAAATATTTATTTATTAATACTGACACTCATCGCATATGCATTCTTTTTCAAGTATATGAGTATAGTATATATAGAACTCATAGGAAGTATCAGTCGAAAGAAAAAGACAATACTGTAAACTGACTTAATCCTTTTTCTTGGAGATATGACACCTGTCTGTTAGGGTATTCAGTTGTCATTGTTTGGTCCCCCGCTTCCCGCTCGTTTATTATTAAATCAAAGTTGATCACTTGCCAATTTGCTGGGTTATGGAGCTAAATGGATGCTCCTTGAGCGCCCTGGCCTGCATTTAAAAATATGCTGCAAGTGTTCGCCTCCTATTTATAGAAGACGCGGGGGAATCTGTCTGCCGTCTGCCGTCTCCGTGATCCGTTTGCGTTGCTCTAGCGAAATAATTGTAATGTGGTCGTCGTCTCGGCCAAAAATAGTTTCGACGACATTTGCGACATCGTCAACTCGTTGTAGCTCTCTGGGCGGGTTAAAAGGGTGCTCCGGGGAGCAGTGGGAGGCGGAGCAAGCGCAGCAGGAATGTATTTTGCATCGTTGCGAAAAAATTAACGTTATCAACAAAACTGGCCAAGTGGAGCTCGGGCACCACATCCGGCGGAGGAGCGGATGGGTCACCAGCCAATTGAGTCACGAATGACCTAATGAATGATGGCTATTGTTACACCCTGTACCCATTGAATATGGGTACATTGAATGCTTGAGTCAAAATGCAATATCGATAAATATCGATTGTAAGATACGTATCTTCTAGCAGAGCTTGGAGATTTTCTTCTCAGAAGAAGGGAAAAACAACCAAGAGTTCTAAGTAAAGCTTGTTTGAATGTATGTTTATTACGACAACATTGTGCTGGGTATTTCGCTGGCTTGTTTTAGAACATTTAATAAGTTATGTATTATTATGAAACAGGGTATCAAGAAGTCGGATTTATACTTGCATTGCAAGTATAAATTTATAAGCACTTGACAAATTGAGGGGCAAACACGGCGCCTGTGATAAAAGCGATTCTTGGAATCAATGCACAAAACAAATAGAGGGGAAGTACGCAAAGTCCAACGCGGAAATAGCTCCTCCCCATCGACAAACAAAAGGTGGCTGATAAGTAAAGCACACACACACAGACACACACATACGCGCATTTGGTTGAGTTTCAGCACAAAACCAAAGCTGCTTGCTACAACACGCGCATAATGCAACTCGTAAATACAGCGATCGATCGCTAAATAAGAACACTACGAGTATGTTCAAAGGTGATAACTAAAATCACAAATTCCAAAATAAGAGTAAATCAATTTAAAATTAAATTATTTATAAAAATTAACGTTTTTTATTATTAAATAAATTTAACGGGTTCGGAGCCCTATATCATGTAGGTGGCATAGAATTGATCGGCGAAAAATTAAAAATTAATTTTTATATGTATTATTATATAAAACAAAATCTCTCCAAAAATTGGATTTTTAAAATTGTATTTTTTCGAAAAAAAATAGTCTACAATATACTCTAAGATAGGAACAATGAGCAAACAGTTGACTCAAAATATGTGTAATTTTTATTTTTTTTTTTATAACTACTTACATTTCTGTTTGTTCTTATCCATGACGGCGCCGCTGTTCGTGTCCTCCAATCTATACATGTGGCGTGTGTTGTGGGTTTAATGCTTTATGCTGAATTAGTTTATATGTTATATACCTATGTATAGGTATATATGCATACATATATAAATATATATATGTATATGTTAAGTATATATATATATATATATATAGCTATATATACATA
>SCDY01001627.1:0-25582 GCA_004143825.1 Drosophila micromelanica
TATGGAAGCCACAAATCGCCGTTTAAATATTAATACATCAATCCACTTAATATGCGAGTTTACAGCAGCGAATGATGCAATAAATATAAAAAAGGGAAAACACACAGACACAGAACCGACCAGAAGATATCTAAGGATGATGAGCATATGCCAAAGTTACCCATAGAAAGCGCTGAGGACTCTTTAATTTATGATGTGTTTCGTTAGCGATATGACATAATATCAGACCATAAACGAGTACACAACAAATGTCCATTAAAGTTACAGCCAAGTCTTGTTTCTGGGATGCTCGTACTTATTTTTGGCTTTTTCAATCTGTCCACAAAGCAAACAAGATTCTTATGATGTAAGACAAAACAAATTTTGGTACAAGCACGCACTTCCTGCTGCCTCTCCCTGGAGATGTGGCACAAAGGAAGTGCTGCACTTGTTTATTTTTAGAGCTTGTAATGCAAACAAAAACATCTATTTCCGAAGAAGTCACCACAGTCAAAATAACGGCATAGTCACAAAATATCAGAGAACAATTTTCATAACATTTGTGGGCTTGTAAGGGACTGAAGGGATGTGCGTTGAAAATTCAGCTGCCCAGCGAATTTCCGAATGCGAAGTTACTAGTCAAAGATTGTACACAAGTTTTTTTTGTATGTGCTCTTGTGCGTTATGATTGCACGAGCAGAACAAATATGCAG
The DNA here is from genome assembly GCA_004143825.1 of Drosophila micromelanica. Lineage (NCBI taxonomy): Eukaryota > Metazoa > Arthropoda > Insecta > Diptera > Drosophilidae > Drosophila > Drosophila micromelanica. The sequence continues at coordinate 693 of SCDY01001627.1, forward strand.
CCCACGCCCACAGTCGGCATTTAAAATTGCCCGCCCACAAAACTGCAACTGACATAATTACGTATGCAGAATATTTAAGTGCAATGTGCAAACACAATTTTCTGGCACATCTCTGCGAACTGAGTGGATAGCAAATAGCATGAGGATTATAGGAGCTTTAAACTATTTAAAATTAGCAAACTAAAATTCCTTAAAGCTTTAACTAAAACGTAACAGTTGAAAGTTCAATTAAATAAAAATATTTTGTATATTTTTTGCATCGATTATTTTTCTATGATAATTTAAATTAAACACAGCTTTAGCAAACCTTTAAAATAACACTTTACTAAAGATTTAAATCATTTGCAAATTGAGTATAAGACCCCATTTACTCTGAACTATATGAGAGCTGTTGCGCAGACTTTAACGTTTATCTGGTTCGTCTGTTGCCGCTCGCCGTATTTACAAATCCAATTCAAGTTCAAGGGGGTGACTTGTAGGCCTAATGCCTAATGGCCCAACAACCAACAACAACAGTCAGCGCCGCTCTTTGTATTAATTTGTGCACACATTCTTGGCCAATGAGATTTATGCGCTGCGTATTACTTTTTTTTTTTTGCTGTTGTGGTTGTTGTTGTTGTTGTTGCTTAGACACCCACAAAGCAGACGCTCGTCCCAACCACATTGTCATTGCTGCGTTGCCAGTTGCGAGCGAAGTTCGAAAAAGGCGCGAAGCACAAACAAAATGTTTGTTTTTGCTTTTTTTTCATGTAACGGCACACAACGCACGTGTTTCGTTCGAAAGCCGCGACGCAGGCGCAGCATTAACAACTTGAGCGAAACTCGAAACTTGACGAAAGCCGAGCACGAACACTGCTGCCGAGGCCGAAGCTTACTTCGGCTTGGCCAGCCGAATGCTGCGGCATTGACTGCCAATGAAGCGAAGCATTGGGCCATCAGTTCGACTCGAAACTGCGCCGGAAGTGGACGCCAAACGTCGCCGTGTTCAGCAATAACAACAACAACATAAAAAGTGCCGTTCTGTGCGTTGGCAGCTGTTCGTGTGTTGGTGCTACAAGTAATGACCATAAAATTAGCAAATTAAAATTTAATTAAATAATTAGGCGCTAAAACAAAAACCTGTGCAACATTTGACAAAATACCACAAACCGATAAAAAAAAGTGCTTAAAAGTGCCACAAAATGAGGCAATAAAACGTGGCCAGAACGTAAATGCTGCTTCGTTAATATTACCTGAACTCCACTTTGTAATTTGCATGCTTGCAAATTCATTAAAAAAAATACATGTAAAACTACGAATTCCTCCGCTGCTGCCCGCGCACATAAATTTCACGGCAATCAGCCAACAGCAGCAGCAGCGGCAGCAGCAGCAGCAGCAGCCACGTTGCAAGTCATCCTAACTTCATTTGTTGCGCTGCGGCCGCTTATGCAGCAGCTCCTTATTCAAGACTCCGCTTTGTTTCATCCTGCCGGCTGCCTGCTGGTCGGGTTGAAATATTGCTTTCATTATTTATGTTAAGTTTATGCAACATTTTCTACGCTTTTGCCTGCTGTTTTTTCCTGCTGCTGTTGCACTTTGGCGCACTTGTTTTTAATATCCTTCAGCTTGTAAAGGCATTATGGCTCGTTCCGCTAAACTTGCAACGGTAACTGCAGACCCGCACACTGATCCAAATTACGCGGAAATGGTTTTTCTATCATTTGCCTCGTTATGTCAGTCTCCGCTGGTTTCTCGCTCCCCCATCCCCCCGCAGGACATCAGCAGCAAGTTCATTGCACCAGAAGTTATTGATAGCTATGCATAAACTATGATGGAGCACTGGGAATAAATCAAAGCTTGAGTTATTGAAAAACCTTAATCTCTTCATATTTCTGCGGAAAATCGTTGAATAGAGGAAAATGTGAAAATTCAATAAACAGTATTTATTTGTGTATAGATTATTACATATTTTATATTTTTTAGTGTTGATAATGTGCAGAATAAGTGCTCATTTAAGGCTTAAAGTTTCAACTTCAGTTAATAACATACTATACAAATAGATATATAATCAAATAAAAGCTCACACATAAAGAGCATTAAAAACCATGTCTTAATAAGACCGCACACATTTGCCAGGTATTCTCTATAAAATTGTGTAAATGAAAATTCTTTAGAACTAACACAAAGTACCAACAGTTCAAATGAACCACAAGACGTTTCTAAGCTACTTATGAGCTTTTCATCTTCCCAAAACCTTAAGGCAAACAGCCAAAGGGCGCTCTCTTGTATTGTTTTGCATGTCCTCCATTCGAACAAAAGATACTACTAATAACCAAAATGAGCTAATTAGCGCAAACAGACAAAAAAAGAAAGAAACTGCAAAAAAACAAAAAGAAAAGAAACATAAAATTGTACTAGCAAGCTGAAGAAAAAAGTGCTTTGTTTTTTGGGTTACCAATTATAATGTTGAATGGGTTTTTTAAATGTTCTTGTGTTCTGCTCCTGCATACAAATTAACTTCTTAATGTACATTAACTTGTTGAGGCAACATCACGTGAAATATATGTCTGTATTTTCATGTGTTTGTTTGCACAAGAATTTCGGTAGCTTGCAACACGATTTTAATGCATTCTCCTGCAACAATTTCCTTTTGTGGGTATTGCTGCTGTTGCTGTTGCAGCATTATCCATTATCCATTCTCTCTGCCGTCTTGCTGTCAGACGCGATTCCATTTGCACTGGCGGCTGTCAGCTGTGTGTCTGTCCGTGCCGCCACTCAAGATGCAGCCAAGATGACAGCCTTTCGGATGCTATTTCCTTGCCCCTTCTCTTCGAGCATAATTTACATTGTGCGAATGGAATTGAAAAATTCAACCGAAAAAAAGGATTCGTGCTGTTTTTCTTTGGCGTATAGAAAAGTTAACGTTCATTTATATATGTCAGTTAGTTGGGCTGTGATTTTTAGCTTTCTTCATTTGTTTTCAAACTGATTGCATCATAATTACCCAACTGACGTACCGATTTTATGCTTCTAGCCCCAAACCCCTCCTATGCTCCTAAGTGCTTTTTAACGAGCTGCTGCTGTTGCTCCTCGTGCTTTGTTGTCCATTTGGAAATTTAGGTTTCTATTGCGCTCTACATGGCCGAAAATAAATGCTGTAATTTCCAGCCATGTGCGTTTCTCTGATTTTGTCGCTATAATCTGGTACATGAACCCATAATTTGTAATTTCAACCTAATTACTTTGCCGGCTGCCTGCCAGCATGTGTGGGCTGGCCGAAGGGGCGTGGCGGAGGCAAAAACATTGTCGTCAGCCATAAAATGTCAGCAGCAAGCAACAAAACGCCCATTTCGGCAGCAGCAGCAACAGCAGCAGCCTTCACATGCACACACGCACACCCAGCCACGCCCCCTTAGTCAGTGATGTGGGGGGCTAGTACATGTATTTGTGGCTGCCGCATTCCTAGCTGCTGGAATTTGTGGCGCGACATATGTAAATTTGTGACAGCTGTTTGGAGGTCATCAAAATTGATTTTGATGTGCTTGGCATTGTTTTTTTTTTTTAATTTAGGTATTAAAAGAAATTTAAATATTAGATTGCTATGAAAATAAGTAAAAAAAAAAATTATACATTGGAACAAGTAAAATTGCTCAAATCGGGAGTACCTGATTAATTAAAACCCCGAAACGAACTGCATGAGTTATAAAAAAAAAAACCAGGTTAAAAATTCTATAAATGTCGATAGTTGAAAACGGGACGGATTATCCATCATTTGAAAAAACTTGACCTACGTTTCGCATATACGATCTTAAGAAGTCCAAGTCCAAAATGTTGACATGGAAAGTTGTCGAATCCATAGCTCCTACATTTCAAAATCCCATAACTTTGTCAAAACTGAACCGATTTTCATGTTTGATGCCATTTTGGTCATGATTTGGCCTCCAGATTGATTCTACATTTAAAATATACGCATTTTAAAAAAAAACTTTTTTTTGATTTTTTGGAAAAATTACAAGGGGGGACCCTTGTTAATTTTGGAAAAAAATTTTTTTCAAAATTTAGAATTTGGAATTTATATTTTTAATTGATTGTGGGTGTCATAATTAGTATAAAAAAAGACATTAAAGGTAATTTTGAGGGGGTCAAATTTTTGGTTAAAAATCATGCCAAAATTTACAAAAATTTTGACATGTAAAGTTCTCGCATCCATAGTTTCCATATTTCAAACTCGCATAACTTTGTAAATACTTAACCGATTTTCATGTTTGTTGCCATTTTGGTCATGATTTGGCCTCTATATTTTTACGGTAATAAAAATGCGCGCATTACAAATACACCTAGTAATCCATATTTACAGAGTATCAGTAACCCTGGAATATACACAAATTCCCATTTAATTATAATCGATTAACAGATATTAAGCAGATAAATTGAATGTGAACACAATTCAATATTTAATAGACAATTACCAATATTCAACAAAACTAATTATAGAATAGATTGATGAGATAATAGTATCGCTTTACTGAAGATTATGACAATAAAGTAAATGGGAAATATGATTTTGTTAAAATTGACAGACTATGTTGATATTCGGCATAAATATCAATTATTTAATTTTTGTCATTTAATTATTAAAAGTGAAGGATTTAATATTTTTATTGCCTCAACGCGCAATTTAACAATTTAAAAATACGTTTTATACGTTTTCTTTTACGAATTTATTGCAGAATTCAACATTGAAATCCGGCAATATAATTTTCAATTGTTGCATATAAATAGTTTAAAACGGACAACAGAAGCAAAAAACAAACCACACAAATCCATTTTCCTATACGCTGTCAATTACATTTAATTCAGGCGATTTTTATGCAGCTGCATTAATTTTTCATAAATGTTACAACAGAAAAATATTTAAATGCCATTTAAATAAAAACTGAAATGAACTCGACGGGTAAAACATGACGGCTGGCTGTTGTTTACATTTATTTTATTCTACTATGTAAATGTTTCAGCACTCCCTTTAAATACTTTGAAGGCAAAACAAAAAAAAAAAAAATAAATAAAAAGGCGATATTTACGATTATTCGTTTTATTATTAAATGCTTACGCATAAATATTTAAGCCAAGCGAAACTGATGACAAAAAAGCGGCAGTTAAATCAAATATTAATGTCTTGATGCGACAAGTGAAGTAGCGGGAGGCGGCAGGGGGGGAGGGGCGGCACAGGATGCTGATATGCCATGTGCATTCATAAATCATTTGACAAAATTGAACTGGCCAAGTCACAGGGCGCCACAAAACCCAAATGTATCAGTCAGTTAAAGTGCATTTAAGCACAAACACGTAAAGACAGCGGAGAGACTATAAAATTGCTTATGCGAAGGTTTGAATACTCTCTTGTTTTGTTAACCACATAACCAGAAAGTTAAAAGTTATCATGATTTATTTATAATTTTTATTAGTCGGCTTTAATTAATTGCAGCTATCTTTTCAATAAGAGTTAAGTTCTATATTTTAAAATACATTTAAAACGGACCTCCTTAATAGCGTCACAAATTCAATTTTATAGTCATTATGCCCTCTTGAAGCGTAAAAATAGACTACACTACAAGAGAGGCCAGCGAAATGAAATGTAACAATTCATGCGCAATGAAAATGTGGCCATGTTATGACAACGACAGCAGCAACAACTACAATAATAGCAATAAAAGCATCAACAATAACAACAACAACCATGCGTAGTGGTCATAAAATAGCAACATCAATGCAACGCGTTCATTTGTATACACAACTCTGGTCCGGAATACGGCGCTATTAATAATAAATGTAGCATTGGTAACACACACATACATACACATACACAGAATCAGTGACACACAGAAGCAGTCAAATGAACTTTGCAAACCGAAAATCCCAACAACAACAACAGCACACACACACAACGAACCAGTCATAGCCCATGAAGCCCAAGAGTTGCACTGCGGGTGTTGTTGTTGTTGTTGTAGTCAGTCAAGCACACACACACACATTGTAAGGCTGACACACAGCAGAAACAACAACAATTGTGTATGCGAGTGCCATAATAATAATAAATGCTATAATCCCTGAAATCGTTTGTGCCTCTGCGAATCCCGTCGCGCTGTCCCTTTGACCCCCTCTTCAATCCAATGTATGCATTTTTTATTTTCAATTTTCGTTGTTTCGTCAGCAGCAAAAACAACAACAACAAAAATAAACGTTAACAACAATGCGAATCGGCGCGTCAAGTGAATTAAGCGATTTTTAAAGCTTTACGCTAAATGAAATTTGGATTGCCATTCTCCGAATATTCAAAATACATATATACGAAAGTGTTCACTTGTGTGTGCAAATTAAATTACGCAAATCAAATAAATGTTTAACACAATATAAGTACACACACACACCAAAATACCACCAGACAAATGAATAAAATGTATGGCAAATAAAAGTAAACGTGCAAATGAAAATTGCTGTGAAAAACTAAACCAAAAAATTTCGCGTAATTAAACGAATAATTTGCAACACACATATTTTCGGTGTTCGTGTGTGTGTGGGTGTGTGTGTTATTAACTAATTCTGATTAAGCACACAAAACACACTTAACAAAATGTTTATTATCACGGTAATTAAACTCTTGCTAATTGCGCTCAACATATTTCCAAGCCGTTTCACAAATCGGCGGGTTATGTTCCTCATCTATATGACAAATTTGGTGACACATGGTAAGCACATTAAATCTATCATATATATAATATTTATGAAATTAAGATTAGTTATTTTAATTCCTAAACAACATCTTCAAATGAATGTAATTAAATAATCATTGCTAATAATTTTGTAGATTCCTTTAAGGAAAACTCTTAAGTTCACTTTGTAAATTTAGTTACGTACCATCCATTTGTATTCAAATCTAATTTTATATCTAAGACGCTTGAATATTAAAGCACAATCTCGCTGTATTCCCCCCACAACGAATCCAATTATTTGGTCAGTTTTAAGTTTCCGAACATTCGTTCAACGGCTGCGATATTTGAACAAAGGATTCAGACGGTTCGAGGTGTTCGGTGTCGAAACTGTCGAGTCGAGTCATAATTTAATTAGTAAAATGAGACCTCAAATTGCCCGACACGACGATGGCATCAAGCGACTGGCTTGCATTCAATTTCAATGCCAGGTCCGTGTCCGTGCTTGCAACGTAGTCAGTCCATGGAGCAGGTGCAATGATGGCATGCGGGCCGACAACTGCGTGTTGCAGATAACAAGGCCCGCCTCACCTGCACCAGGTAAGGCAGGTGAAGCAGGCATCCACTTGCCATGTTTAACAGCCAGGCTGGTGTTTTGCTTTTGTGCGCCATTTCCGCGGGAAAAAAAAGGCAGCACACGAAATGAATGCATAGAAAAACAAAAGTGCCATTGCCATAGCAACAGCCAGAACAACAAGCAAGGACGTCCGCATTGCCTCAACAGGCTGCGGTTGCCGCAGCGGACTACCGACTACGTGTCGACTCTAGCTCCGGCTCCCGGCTCTTGGCAAGCTATATAAAACAGAAAAAATTTTTCTTTGTTAAATTATTTCATAATGACACTAACGCAGCCGTTGATTATATTTGGCCTGCGGGTCATAGACTTCCGGCAGCAGCTGCAAGTCCAACTCTCTCCATCTACACACATATATATTTTGCAATGGATTGTATAACTTTGTCATACAGCTGGCCCGGCTTTATATATATAAATAAATACGGTTTTTTACTGAAATAACTTGTTTAGTGAAAAATTACCATAAGCGTGCTCCAAAAGTATGCTACATTAAATTTTGTTTGCAATTTGAATTCAGTAAAAAACTCATTATGTAAATTATTTGGTGTATTTCACATTTGCTTCCTTTGATAAGAAAATATATACATAATATATATTTTTTCTGTGAAACTAATCTAAAAATGGAATTCAGGACTTTTACTTGTGTATTTAGTTTGTTTTTATGACAAACACCAAACGTGAGCAGATTTAAATATGTTTACAGAAAGCTTAAAAAGCAATGTTTTTTTATGTGTAAAAAAAGTTCTCTTTAATAAAGAATAAATTGGAAATTTTTCACTTTTGCTATCATTTTTTTAGAGTATATTTGAATTCGCCAACGGTTTCTAGTTACGCTGCATGTGTTGCTCATTAACTAACTAACCTAGTTGTATGTGTCGCTCTTAATTCACAGTTATGATGGATGAGCCCCGCTTTGCACAGCCCATACCGAATGTCACCGTTGCCGTTGGACGCGATGCCAATCTGCCCTGTGTGGTCGAGCATTTGGGCGGTTACAAGGTGAGTGGGGATTGCGAAAATTCGGGCGTGTCATAAATCGTACATAGACTGAACTGAACGCGACACAATGAAGTTTCAAGCTGGCGACACTGTCTAAAATCAATTTTGTGTATTGCCAACACCCACACACACACTGTCATAAACTGCGTGTGTGTGTGCGTATACTGAATTGACAGCCAGGGATAAAGGCAGACGTGATGCCGTGTTCATGACAAGTTGTGGCCTAGTCAATGAAACAAAGAACGTTCCATTGAGTAAATGTTTTCGACCGATAAAAGACAGAAGTAGAACTCTATTAAATATCCTCTATATTAATATATCAGACAAGTTATATTTAAGCAACTAAATCAACAGCTTAAAACTTTATGCAGAAAAAAAAAATGAAACTCCAAAAGGTCTTTGCCACAGGGCAGGGTTCATTGTGAACACAACAAAATGACTAGAAAATCACTTATCATTTATCTCAGTTGCTGGCAGAGCGCGCGCGTTCATAACAAATCACAAATATTTGCTCGCCATATCAACTTCATATAAAACACTGTCCTTTGCCAGCTCCTTGTGCTCGTCAGTGGACATGCGAGTCCAAGGCTCTAGTCCCTGTCTCAGGCAGCTTCTTCTATCTGGCTCTTATTGGACTTTCACCAACATTGGTAGCTGCTGTTGCCGCTGCTGCTGCTTCTGTTGGCTATTGTTGAGCTGAAAACGAGAAACTTATTGCTGTCACTGGGCAGAAAGTAAATTTGAAAAGTTTGCAGCAAAGGAGGCGGCAGCATGGCTGCAAAATCCTTGCCAGGACATGCCCAGTCCTTGTGCCACACGCAATGTAAGCAAACGAAACCAAACTGATGCGTCTACAGAAAAAAAGTGTATTAAAAAAGCGGAAACAGCTGTCAAGTTGGCTTTTTTTCTAGCCACTCTCATGCCTCACAACAGGGCATTCATTTATTATAGCTACTTGTGCGAGTGAGCGAATGTGTGTGTGTGAGTGTGTGTGTCTTTAGTTAGTAAGTGTGGCACAGCTGAATATCGATTGGCATGTCGTTCGTAGGTGGCCTGGATACACATAGATCGCCAGATGATACTCACCATACATCGCCATGTCATCTCGCGCATACCACGGTACAGTATTACCTACGCGGACAACACGTGGCTGCTGCACGTGAACCAGGCGCATCAGGACGATCGCGGCTATTACATGTGCCAGGTCAACACAAATCCCATGATTAGCCAAGTGGGCTATCTGCAGGTGGTGGGTAAGTACCAGACCCCGTTCCCCCAACACAACTCCCACTTATGCCCCTCAATCACAGTGCCACCCAACATACTGGACATCGAGAGCACACCATCTTCGGTGGCGGTGCGTGAAAATCAAAACATCAACATGACATGTCGCGCCGATGGATTCCCAACGCCCAAAATCATTTGGCGTCGAGAGGATGGCGAGGAAATTGCCGTAGAGAAAAAGAAAAAAGGTATATGAGTTTGGGCGGGGTGTGTTTTGAAAGTTTCGCAAATTGAAATTGGGAAATTATTGATACTATTTAAAGGATATGTTAGGAAACTAAACATCAGCATGGGATTTGAAACCTTTACATTTATTAAAGTATATTTTGTTTTATTTACATTATTTGATTATTTGAGTTTAAACTTTAAAAAACTTTTTTAATGTCTAAAAATATAATTAGCTTTATTTGGAGTTTAAATTTCAAATTTAATAAAAATAAGTATTTTTTCAAAAATTTTTTGAATTCAAGTTCTCAAACTACCCACGTATAGAGGCAATGCTTGTTGCTGTTGACTCATTGAAAATTCTCTATGCTCTGCACGTTTATTTCCATGGTGCGGACACTTCCTTCCGGCAAACATCAAAAACCCAAAAAAAAAAAACAACAGTTCTGGTCTACGATGGGGATGTGCTGCCCCTGACCAAAGTGAGCCGCAATGAGATGGGCGCCTATCTGTGCATAGCCACCAATGGAGTACCCCCCTCCGTATCGAAGCGCATCATATTGGATGTGGAGTGTAAGTACAAACAAACAGCATAGACAAACATATTATATATGTACATACATATATACATATATGCCAAAGTCGAATGACTCAAGCGAAATGAAAACTATATACATATACATATACATAGACTCGACGGCAGTTTACGTAGACCTGGTCACATTATATTGCCGGCTGTAACACGCGCGTGCACTTAACGAGAACGATGACAACGACTCGCAGACGCGATGGAGTATCTATCTATGCGCCAATTCATCCATCTATACAGCTATCCAGGCAGTCAGGAGTGGAAAGGGGAGTCAGTAGTTGGGAGCATGAAACGTACCTGCTGCTCATCAATTTAACTGCATGCGCGCTTGTCGCGTCTGCCGCCTCCGCCATTCCGGCCGTGGCAAACGCAGCCAGCGACCTGGTTGGTCCCTGCTAATGCAGCTGATATATGAGTCCGGGCGGGCGGCAGGCGGGGCGTAAAAGTTTCGCGGCTGTTGCACGCTGTGTGTGTGTGTGTGTGTGTGTGTCAAGTAAACGCTTGTTAATCCTAACGAGTTTCTGCTGGCCCCGCCAACACACCTTCTCTACACCTCATGCCTACACATTGACAATAATTCACGTCACGTACCTGCAATAAAGTCACTTGCCGGCATTGCACGTATGACTTTGACGGCGTTTTCGTATTTTTCCTCTCCTTTTTTTCCTATTTTATTATGAACGGTTTTGTGCGTGTACGCTGCACAAGGCAGGTGGGCGTGGTGCTAGGTGGTACGCCGCCATGTTTCGAATTACAGGTAGGCATTGTCAGCGTGCGTTTGAATTTCAAACAAGCCGTTCGCTGTTTCAATTTCGTGTACGCATTGTGCACAAAACTGGGGCAAACCATGGCAAATGCCGGTAAAAACTATTGGGTAAAATGAAAAAGTTTTGCCTACCATTAGGGGTATATTGATCTAAAAGGCGGGTGTATCTAGTCCTTTTTTCAACAACTAAATTAAGCCTGCATGACATAGCTCTTAATATTAATTTTAGGTTTTTAATTTGAATGTTTTGGAATACTAAACTGATAGATAATTATAGGCCCCCCGCAGTTTTTGCGCTTTATTAAATTACAAATTTTTAATTTGAAATTTTTGGTATAGTAAATTCTACAATAAACAAGGGAAAATATATTTTACACGTGGAATTTTAACAAATATTGATGTTTCTATGATATTTTTCCCTGTGTAATAACAGACTAACTGTATACCCATTTTTATGCTACTGAAAGCAAGTCCTAGTATATTATAGTTAAAAAAAAAAACCCACAGCACGTATTTCCTGCTAAACTTTTTATTTATTCCTCTTTTTTTTGTCAAGAGCCCAGCCTGGTAACGTGTTGTCTCATTGCCATGTCTCGTATAAGTTTTTCAGCTTTGTCATTGCACTTTCATTTTAAGCTTGGCAGACAGACGACAAAACTCACATACAGCTACCAGGAGGGAAAACCGAGATAGACACATATTGAACATACGTAATGCTGCAGCTTATGCGTGCTTTGGCCAAACGCTTAAAATGCAACGCCACCTTGTCTAACTTTATATATACATACACTATATACCCTCTATTTCCCTCTGGTATCATTCACTCTACTAACACCTTTTTTGCTTTCTCTCCGCGCTCTTCAACCAGTCTCGCCAATGATTTGGGTGCCGAATCAACTTGTTGGCGCGCCAGCTGGCACAGATGTAACCATCGATTGCCACACGGAGGCGCATCCCAAGTGAGTTTTCATATTTATTGGTTTTTTTTCTCTTCAAAATTTCGATATAGCATATATTTAAGTGCGCTTTTCAGCTATTCATTTTATCAGTTTTCAATTGCAGCTGCAGCTGTTAGCTGATTTTAGCATGCACTTTGTTTTTGTATGCATCGAAAATATTTCCGTTTCCGTTTTCAATATGATGATGAGAATTTCTTGTTGTATTTTTCAGAGCAATCATATATTGGGTGTACAATTCGGTAATGGTATTGCCAAGCAAAAAATATAAAACCGACTACACAGAGAACTCATATCGGTAAGTCAAATGAATGAAACTTTAACCTCAACTGGCCCCCTCGAAATAGAGTTTGTTACTCATTTATTATGCATTTGCTCTTGCCTATAACATGTGCATACACTAAAGTGTATGTGTTCTCAAACAAGTTTTCGCCTGAAAACTTGAAAATTTTCTGTTAGTTCCAACTTAAGTTTAACTGAAATTAAACGCTGAAGAAATTCAGCTGTGAAGAAAACCTACGTGCTACAAATCTGAAGCTTATCTCTTTATGCGCATTAATGGAGATATTGATTTTTGGAACAGTTGCCTTTTTGGGTTTTCACCTTACTGAATGTTGTCTCACTCTCTCTATTATGAAAAGCGCACACATGAAACTGACGATAAGAAACCTACAATATGGCGACTTTGGCAACTATCGATGCATCTCAAAGAATTCACTCGGGGAAACGGAAGGCTCCATACGTGTTTATGGTAAGTGCATTTGTATTGGTAGCTTAAGTGCACTAGTTGCAACAAAAACATACACACTCACACACATACACACCAATTTACCCAATGCAATATCGAGCGCCCATTGTGCCACAATTTCTCCAAAAGCTTTTACCTATGTGCCACTCCGGCGCCCTGAAATTGCCCGAACCCAACTCCGGCTCCGACTTCGACTCGGAGTCGAATCGAGTCGTGATGCTCGCTCGTCTAGTTCTAGCGATATTGTGCACTGTGCTCTGGAGCGTAAAACTAAACGAGCGGCCACCAACGGAGCTGAACTACGTCTGCTTCTGGCTCCTGGTTTGGGTTTGAATTTGGATATGTGGAGCCAGCAGCAGCGGGACACGTAGATACATTCACCATAAACGTAAACATAAACATAAAAAAAAGGTGCATTCTGGAATTGTTTGACTTTGTATCGTGCACTCGTTGAGCCTCAGAACCTCAACTGGCTGCCTATGCTAGCCTATGTCTCGTCTGTGTTTAGTTTCTTGTTAATGCTTTTTATTTATTTATTTATTTTCTATGCAACACTAACATCCAGTTGCGTTCTGAAATAAAAACGAAAGGTTTTGATTGTGTTCTAACAGTTTGACTTTCATTCTATTTTATCTATTGGTAATATAGGTAATATATGCGTACGTATTATTCCTTATTTATGTTCTTTAAGCTGCCTGCAACTTGAACGATTAAGTTCATAAAGAAAAAGCTTTGACCTTTCCACCGGTGCCCACTTGACATATAAAACCACAGCACAGCTGGCATAATTTTAACACAAATAAAATCTCTGTATAACGTATACGCATGCACACTCTCACACACAGATACACACAAACGAACACACACAGGCGAGCAGAGTGGCTGAAATTAAAAACTCATTTGCATGATTTTGCCATAATTAATTATGCGCTGCTATTCGATTCCATTTTGTTTTACAGAAATACCTTTGCCGTCAACACCATCCAAACAAGTAACCCACACCACCGTCGAGTCCAGGGAGAGTAAGTATAGTATCAGACGAGCTGATGTTAGTGATATGTGTGCGCAACGTGGGTAGCTAAAAAGGGGGAGGGAGCGGGTGCTGGGGACTGAAGCCAGTTGCCTTAGCGGGTGCTGCTCGCTTTTGTGCTTAACACATCCTGTAGAGCGTTGAGTGCGACGAGCGTTGCATAAACTGTGAAAGTCACACCGGCAAACCGACACTCAGTTCGTACCCACACCCGAGAAGGATACAGGATACGGCGAGCCACAAACAAAACTGCGAAAGTAGCAGCTAAGCCAGACGGAGCCACAAATACCAATGCAGCCAGCCAAGCACCGTGGCACACTCAAGGGAGTGGGAGTGGTATGAGGCGGCGACACGCCCACAGAAAGAGATAAAGTAAAGCAAAGCACTTTTGACTATTTCAACGTGGGGCTTTCGAAACTCAAGTCGAGCAGAAAAGTACACACACTTTCAAGTTCTGTGTTCCGCCGGCTGCAAGTCCAGAGCAAAGCAATATGCTGCGGATTATGCTGCTAGGGATTTTCGGGGGCATTAGGTTGGAAACACATTTGAAACACTGCCGCGCTGCCAACAACAACAACAGAAACAACAACTCGTGAGAAAGGACCAAACATATTTTATTTAAAGTGACTGGCGCTGCAACGGAACGTAATCCTTGCCAGGCAACAAAGGATGTGTGATATCTATATATGCATGAGTGTGTGTGTGTGTTTGTGTTGGTGTTGTGTTTGTGTGCCCGTGGTACATTTTTGTATCGCAGCCAAGTGGCTGCCACAAGATTTCCACACAATTTAACTTGAAAACCATGTCAGCAAAGGTTATACAAACTGTGTGCATGTGTGTGTGTTTGCTGTTAGTTTTCTTACTATTGAGTTATTAGCAATACTATAAACAATCCAAGCGTGCTAATTTTAGTTTTCGTACCATACCATTCCTCAACTTGTTTTTCCAGGCAATATTATTCCATCTTTACGCAACGATACAACGAAATCCTTGCAAACGGATGTGTATGCCATGAAAAACGATTTGTATGCTGGCAGTGGCTCTTCATCAGCGGGCTCCAGCTCCTCGGCCGCCTCATCCTCATCGATGCAGACGTCCCTGCTGCCCGGCGGCGCCGCCGGCAATAGCCTATCAGCGCTAAGCGGCGGCGGCAAAGGTTCTTTAGCGATAGGCAAAAGCATGTTTTATACGGAACGTCCACCGAATGAGTACGCGGGCTCAACTGGTAGGTTTCTCTTAATATAAAATATACCTTAGTTTTGATAACTCAACATTTATATAATATATATATCTTTTTGCTAACTTTTTGCTGCGTTTTGTGTGGGAATTGCAGCTAGCGCTTTGCTTAGGCTGAGTTGGCTAGGCGCAGGATATTATGCTCTGCTGTTTGCCGTACTTTGAAATCAATAATTAAGTTATTTGAATTAATAAGAAGCATTTGTAAAATGCAGCCAAAGGGTCACACAGGGGTACAAGGGGTAGCTTTTAGGTGCATTCATGTCACAGCTGAAGCAAGAAGTGAAAACCAAAATTGAATAATAATAATAATGTTTATAACAACAATAATATATGAATAGCTGACACTAAATTGAATTTGTTTGTGGTAAATATATACAAAAGTGTAAAATGAAAACTGACAATGAAAACAAAAGAAAAATGATTTAACATTTTTGCTGGCGTGCAGCAAACACAAGAAATGCTCATTCTATGTACAATACAAAAACTTATACATAAGATACACACACACACTCACAAACACCTACAGACTTCGGAACGTAACTTATTTGTACAATACATATATATATAATACATAATAATATTAAAAACATTCATACATAAATATATATGTATGTATACATTTAGTTTATATGTATATTATAAAAACGTAGAATAAAATTGTTGAGCTTTTGCGTTTGTGTTCGTATGTGTTAGTTCTTAGGGCTTAACGGCATTTTATTTTCAAAAATACACATGCAAAAACGTTAAGCTAAAAGCAAAGCTTTTCCCTCGAGTATTCTCATAGACTTTAATAATATTTTGCTTTAGCCAGCTGGTAAATGTGTAAGAATTTTCCATGGAAATGAATATATGTGCAATTTAGACATTTGGATTATTATTAATAAAAAAAGATAAGTCGTTTAAAGAATTGCATATCTAAAGCAAATAACAGAATGTATCATATCCCAAATGTAAACATATGATGAAAATACATATGAAATTTGTATATTTTATTCAGAGAATTTTTAATACGCATCACAATGCAATCTGAATTCCTCTTACCAAAATAGCAGCCATCTAAAATATATTTATTTATTTAAAATGTAATTTATTATATTTAATTTTTAAAAAGCTTTTTAACACTCTTAAATGCATTTTATTAATCTTTTGGAGATTATAAAAAAAACATTCTTACAAAGAAAACCGCGGCAAATGTAATAAAAACAAAATTGCAATTTATTAAATTAAAAATGTCGCCGTAAAGCGCCAACGCGCTGCCCAAACTAGTCCATCAAGGTTTTACAGTTGTTGCCATGTGTTCATGTTTTTGCGAGGCATTAAAACGCCTTAAAAATGTCATTAATTTTTACATTACGCTCACCTCGCACCCGCCTCACATAGCCAACGACCAACTGAAAGAAATTGCAATAATAATATTCCGGCAACCTGCACGTGGCCGTTGGCTTGATTTTTTGTATTCGCACAAATTGTTGCTTACTGGCTTCTGTCCGAATCCAGGTCCTGGCGCTGGCGCTGGCTGCGCTTTTGTGCATTTTCATCATTTTTTTTAATAAATGCACATGCTAATTATATTATTACTCATACGACCCGCGGCACGACATTGGCCGTAACACCGAACGCTGAACACGTTGAAACGTTGTCTGCGCGAAATACTTGCAATTAATTTGAGCATAAAATTGCGTGGCCTGCGGTCTCCCTGCCCCGCACAATGACACACAGTTAACATGTCCAATTTATTGGTCATAATTCATGCAGACCAATGACCGGCCCCCAAAGGCGGCCCACAGGCGGGGCGTTCAAACCCTACGCTATCGACAGCAGTGCGGGCAAGAAAAATGGTATTAAGGCCAGAAGATATATGGCACATTTGCATATATAAAATGGGAAAGAGTGAATGTATATATATACATATATACACAGCATAGTATGTGTTCGTTTGTGTGTGTGTGTATGTGTTGGGTTTTGTGCGAGAGGGGTTAAGGGTTTGCCAATTTACTGTATTTATGTCATGTGTTGCTGGCGTAACTGTATATGGTTTAAATAATTTAAACCGTGTTGCATATAGCTGCAGCACGTGGCAATTGGCCTGGCCAAGATGCACAACACAGAGTTAACTGTTAACTGCTGTTAACTGCTAAAGGACTCTCTGCAGCGCATAGATAAATGAGTGTATTCAAAGTAATATATGAATAGTCAACATTGTTGCTGCACAATGCAACAAAATTAATGTATTTTATGTTATTTAAATATTTTTTACACTTTTCGTATGCTCATTGTGTCGTTATTGTTGTTCGTATTGTTGTTGCTGCTATGGAGAAAATAAGGACATGCGCGTGTTGACTTACATGCATTGTCGCTTCTGCCATTATCTCGAACAATGCAGCTAATTAAGTATTATAAATGCAAGCCATAAGGCAGCACGTAGGGCACCCCAAGGACATGCTGTCAGGATATGCAACTTGGCCCGAAAAAGCCACAGGCCAATATTGTCAACATGCGCATTAAATTGCACCAAATAAATCAGAACTCATATGCAATTTTCATCTATAAATATGCATTTATTTATTTATTGCTTTTGATTTACTACCGTGAATAATTTTTCATATTTTATTTGATTGCAATTTAGTTCATTAAACATTTCATTAGTGGTTTTTCTCAACAAATATGTAAATACAAGAATTAGTTTAACATATAAATATAATAACAAAAATGTATTTTTGAAAACAGCTGTAAATAAAATTGCCTTTTTATGTAAATAGCTAACAACATTCATAAATAATTATTGCCCCATGAACAGTACCATAACACAGCAAATAATAATTAAAATACAAATAAAAACAAATGCATTACATTTCAGAAGGCATTAATATTAGCAAGTTCCGAAAACAAAAGCCACAAAAAAATTAAAGTAAAGTATATTAAAGAACATGCAAAGGTCATGTGCAGTGCTCGTATTTAAGCCTATTTAACTATAAATATTGCTACAAAAGATTAAAAAACAAAAAACAACAATGATATTGAAAAACAATTGTAATTAAATATGATATGCATAACGATATACATAAATATATAACATTAATTATGTTGTTTGTTGCCTGTATTTAACATTTAAGACGAAATATCAAATCAATAATAGTATTCTAAATGTCGCAAGCTTTTGGAACGGAAATTTTCCTAAATATATACAAAGCTGCAAGAAATCTTTACTTAAGCTAATGAATTTATTTAACAAAAAAACAAAAAGAAGAAAAAATTAGAAGCTGTTGAAACTATTTTTTTCTGAGTTGTTAAAGCTTACAAGCAAAAAATATCGTATATTGAGAGTTATACAATATTTTATATTTTTTGCTTTTCAATTGTGCTCGGCACACAAAAACAAATTTCAATTTGTACTGAAAACTAATGGTAAATTTGATTCTTTTATCCCTATTTCGTTTGTAACCGCTCAGTTATGAAACTAAGCTATTGTAAAGTAAACAAATTAACTACATAAAAATTATAAATAATAACAAACAGAAACAAATAAAAACCTGTATTTAAGATTGAGATTAATTGTAAGCAGTTATTAATACGCGAAAATAAGAATAATAAAACTTAGGTTGATTGATACCAATTCAAAAGGCCGAGTAACAAGTCAACGTGAAAACAAAAACAAAATGCCAACAAAATGGAAAACAAAGTAACGAACATAAATAACTGTTGTTTTATTCAGCAATTTGCATCTAATTCAGCGCTCAATTACATGCGGCGACGCCGGCAGCGCAGTAAGCGCCAGCGGCGCATTTATGCAAATGCCTTTTGGCTTTTGGCGGCTTTTCGGTGGAGTTTGACATTTGGCTCTTGCCGGCTGTTAGGCCAAAAACGTTAATGAGCGCGTTTATTTTACAGCAGCAACAACTGCACAGCCATGTGTGTGTGTGTGTGTGGTTGCTAATTGTTTGAGACACGCAAACAAATTTAACACAAAATATGCTAAGCATTCGCTACGTAAAGAAAACTGTTTAATAATTTAATGTTATTTGCATAGATTTGAGCTGACGCGTTGACGTTGCCCAATTAAGCTCGACACGCAGCACACTAAATCGCCAACTCTCACACACACACACACACACACACACACACACACACACACAACCACACACGCACCGCGCACCACTTGAACAGCAAGCGCATAATTTGTTTGTTCTCATGATGGCCAGACGAACTTTTGGCGACAAAACGTTTCACTTGGCACGCACACGCTGCGTATACGCAATGTGCCACAAGAGCAGCAGGCGGCAGTTTAAAGCCGTGCGCTTCAATTTGGTTAAGAACTTTTGCCACAAGCATGTAAACCACTTGGGCGCACTAACATTATCATAATTATAGCATATATAGACAGGCACAGACAGACAGACAAGGAGAGACAACGACAGACGGACACCTTTTGGTTATCTCGTGGCTGGCGCTGGCGCCACTTGAGCAACTTTTCAAAAGTCATTTAAATTATGTGCACAAAAGCGCGAAAATTATGCCACGACGTGAATTCAGGCGCCACTTACAGCCAGCAAAAACACACACTTAGAGGCAAACACACACACACGCACACACACACACATACACAGAGCGAGAGTGAAACACAAGCGGAAACCACATTTGTCGGCAAAGTTTTGCCTACAGCCGCTTTAGCGTAGCGAAAATAGTTGAGTGCAAAGCGTGCGCACACTTAAGATAAGCTTCAAGCGCAAAACTTTCATCTTACAAATTCGCGTGGCGCCCCACCACCACCACAGTAGCCCGCACCGCACACACAGTGACAACCACCCAGACGCATTCAACAAATTAATTCTGTGCCAATGTCTGTCTGTCTACCATTGAGTCCCACTGTCTGTCTGTCTGACTGTCCCTGCTTCATTCGCGCCACTTTTGCAGCTGCAGGAAATATGTTTAATTTCATTTAAATGTAGTAAGTGCAACACTTTGGTTAGCTTTTGCCATAGCACGGCGCCTGCATGTGGGCTGCTGCGGGCAGCGGGGCAACTGGTTCGGTTCGGTTCGGTTCGGTTTGGTTGGGTTTGGTTTCCTGCCGGCTGCTGCTCGCTTCGTGGCGCAACGCAAATGCAACGTTGAAATTTTGTGTGTGCTTTGCCTGATTTTACACATGTATTTGTGTAAATGAGTTACCAGCTCAAAGGATGCTTTTGGGCTGGTTAATGAGCGCGAATAGCATAAGCAGCTGCTTTGATTAAACAACGTTATCAGCCACATATATTTCCTTAATTTAAACCAGTTTTTAAATGCATATATTAACAAATTTTAAAATAATTGTTATTCGAATGCTTTGAATTCATTTTTAGGCACTTGAATTTTCATTAAAATTTTGAAAATTCAGTTTGAAGCACTTGCAATTTAATTTAAATTTTGTTATTGTTGCACTTAACTTGGCAATGCCAACATCATTATGAACATTCTATAAACCAAATGGACTTATAAAAATTGCAATAGCAACAACAACAACAACAACGATGATGACCAAAAACCATACAGCCCGTAGGGATTGGCAAAACTTTGTGCGCATTTTTTAAACAGACGCCGCAAATTGCAGCCAAACTTGTCGAGCAGTTAAATTTTTGTTACCACATGCAGTATGCAGCATGCAGCACTACTTACATGTATTTTGCATACTATGTTGCCATTGTTGTTATTGTTATTGTCATTGTTGTTGTCGTTGTTGCTGGTGTTGCACTTCGCCCCGTCAACGCCATAGATTTTGTTGCCTTTATTTGTCGAAACTCATCTGTCAGTTTTACATAGTGCACCCCAGAGAAATTTCATGTTTGCTGCATAAAAATTACATAGCGCATTGTTCGCTAGCGGACTTTGATGGCAAATGACGGCCCCACACACACACACACACACTGCCAGACAGTCAACACTCGTACTTTTGGCTTGCCTGAGTGCGTGTGTGTCTGTTTGCTGAGTGTTTCTCTGTTTTTGGCATTTGTTAAAAACCAACGCAGCAGCTGCAAGTCACCGCAGGGACCCATTGATGTGACTGTGACAACAACCGCGCTGAAACTCTGCTGTCATTCGAATGGGTGGGTGGGGAAGGAGCAATGATCTCATTTTCGACTTTATGTGGCCACTCGCTAAAATGCCACAAAATATCATTTAAGTACAAAAAAATTTAAAACCTCAAGTACAAAATGATAACTATTTAAAGCTTTAAAGATTCTACAGCAGTTTCATAGCTCAGTAATAAGAAATAAAATGTAAATTTTGTTAAAGCATCACTTTTATATAATTAAAATGAAGAGCTGCTAAATTGATGAACTTTTTGACCTGGACTCATTGACAGAGATCGCTAAGAAGGTTGTTTTGCAGCTTCCACAACAGATTTCCAACCCTTTTATCTGATTGTTTTCCATTCACCTATTCATAAAATTTTATATTCATTTATAAAATAAGAACAAGCTGTTATAAATTATAAAAAAAAAAAACTTTGCAAAAGTTCCAAGAAAATGCCACATGCAGAGCGATTTAAACGTTTTTCAAAAAGGTTAAGGCACTGGCAACGCTGTCTGCCCCTTCATCAAGCTTCTGAGCTCTTCCTTAACTCCTGCAGGCAGCGCAGCTCGCAAGTGAATTTTATGGATGGCTTTTGTACAGGTCCCTTTTGCCACATTTTTGCCGTCGCGCATATTTGTTTGACTTTATTTTTTAATTTTCACAACTTTTGACAGCTTTTCAGTTGGTCACGTACGGGCGGCCTGCCTGTCTGGACGGCTTCCAACGCATATTGGCTATGACCAGTATATGAATGGGTGTGCGTGCATGTGTGTGTAAGTGTATGTGTGTGTGTGGTTGGCCACTAGGCTACACTTGGCAAGCATCTGCGTTTGACGCACGTGCAGCTCATCCTCTTTTTTTTGCTCTGTGTCTCGTTGCCATGGTCAATTTTAATCAAGTTTTCCCGCCTCTCTCTCGCTCTCTATTTAATTGTCAATTTGGTCGGCGCGTGTCTCTGCTGGGCTGATAAATTATGTGCCAGCCAAAACAAATACCACAAAGGCAAAAAATAAAATGCAATCAGAGAAGCTCACACACAGAGACGCACGTTAGGCAAATCTTCTTAAAGCAGTCTTAGTCACACACACAAAATGCATTTACGCAATTTGGGTGTCTATTTTGTGTGTGTGTGTGCGTATTTGTATAACTGGGATTTACAAGCTGGGATATATGCAAAACTTTGGCTCGGCTTTCGGACTGTTGCGGTGAGTGTCCAGTCAGGCGTTCTTATCTATGCCCTGCAGCTCGGTTCAGTTATCTTTTCTTAATGATTCCATTGTCAAACTCATTGCTCCGGAAATTGTGTACACAATTTAAATATTCAACAGGATATTGCATGAAATATACATAAGTACACAGCACACACTCACACAGACACAGCAGACACATCCAAGCCAGCCAGACCCTAACGTTCTAGAGGACAGTCAAGTCGGCAAGTTGACCAGTCAACACTGCGGGCGACAACATTTTGTTTTACGTAAATGTCCTTTAGTTTATGTCCCTGTTGGCACAGAGCATTTCTATTTGTGTTTTTTTTTTATAATCTCAGATTTTATGTCATTTTAAATATGTGCTTGCATTTCTAGCTTGCTAGCCAAAATTAGTCACAAATTCGATTTACATGGAATTTAGTTAGTTTGTCAAATTACTTTATACATTTTAAGGAGTATCTGTTAATTGCTGAAATTGTAACATGATAAAACTTTTCCGACAGCTGAATACATTCGAAATAAAAAGTATCTAAGTTTAAAAGTGGTTTCAATTTCGTATACAAACACTGACTTTGCCTTTGTATAATCTGATTGATATAATGAGCCTTTCTATGAGATTCTCAAGAATTCAAGTAATACTTTCAGGTGTTAGTAAAGATGTGACAAATAGAATCAGAGTGAGAATTTAAGGTAGAAATATGTAAATTTCTCTATCCAATTTTTTCATTCTCTCATATTCTATCTCCCTATTTTTTTCTCTCTTTATCTGTCTACATCTAATATTGTGCTGCTTGCGCATTGATTAGCAACAGAATTGTATTGTCTTAAGCCTGTCACTTGGGTATGCTAGCCAGCTGGCCCACGCACAAAACCCAGAGAGACTGAGCGGTGCCTCCCTGGAGCCTGGCGAGTCGTGGGGCGTGCAACAGTGGCCCCAAACGCGTGTCAGTAACAAATGCCATTCATTTCCGATGCCAGGCTGCACGTCGCTGCGCCACAGTTGTGCTGGGTTGAAACTTCGGAGTGGCGCCACAAGTAGCCTAGTCGGAGAGTTGTGTCTTAATCTGCAGATAAAAGGCCGAGACAGCAGCAGCATCAGCATCTGTTGTTGTTTTATTGTGTTTGGCTTCGGCTCCATTTGTAGCAGTGACTTTGACAAGTTTGCTGTTATAACATTAGTTTGTGTTAATCTTTTACTTTCCACGGTCGCAGGGGATATCACCCCGGAGCGGTGAACAATTGAAACGGGGCATAGATTTGATGGACTTTCGCATCAACTTTTCTAATGCAACTTGAAAACTTTTTGATAGCCAAACAAAAGCGAGAAAACAGAAAGCAAATCACTTTATGCTGCCAACGCTGCCACAGGATGCCTCGTAAACTTTTACGCGCTCAAAAAATGGGAGAGTTGTGGTGGCAGCGGAGGGGAGGGTGGTGGTTGGACTTGATTGTTGCGTTTCCATTTCATGGCGTTGCTCTGTTGCTGCTGTTGCAGGTTTTGGTTTGTCGCACAAACACTTTGCCCCAAAATAGCTTTTCATTGTCTGCTGCTGTGCGTTGTCGCTGTTAGTTTGTTTAGGACGTTTGAGGGTGCGGGGGCAGGGGCGGCAAGCAGGAGGCATACAAATGTCAATAAAATAAATACTGTTGACGCAGCGCGGTTATTTTCCAACACAATCTCCATTACGGCGTTTACATTTCCGTGTATGTGTGTGTCTGTGTGTTTGTTGAACACGTCTGCCTGTTGGCCTGAGTAGCTGTATTTGACTTTAAGCGGCGTTAACGGCGACAAAGATAAAGACATGAAGCCAGACAGATAGAAGAGCGGGCGGATGGAGCAGATGCGGTGGCTGTGCTGCCTGCCACTCGTAGATACGTAGCGGCAATTGACGGTCATTGTCATTAACTCGCACAGAATGAAGATGAGTTTTTCCATTTTATTTGTTGTACTTGTTTTTTTTTCACGCCTCGCTTGTCGTTTAGTTCACTTGCCTTATCAAACTGGACAACAGGACACGCTAGTGACGAAATTGCTGAATCAGTTTTGCTCAGGAATCGATTGTGTCTTAAGAAATTAGGAATACTTTGGCACGGATTTATTCATTAAACTTAAGTGGTATTTCACATTACAGTGTCTAATAAACAGTAAAAAATTTTATTTTCAAAACTGAAAATATTTTAAATGTAGAATCAATATAGAGGACAAATCATTACCAAAATGCCATCAAACATCAAAATCGGTTCAGTTTTGTCAAAGTTATGGGAGTTGGAAATATGGGAGCTAAGGATTCGAGAAATTTACATGTTCAAATTTTTGTCAATTTTGGCATGATTTTTGACCAAAAATTTTACCCCCTCAAAATCACTTTTAATGTTGTTTTTTATACTAATTATCACACCCACAATCGATTAAAATTAAAAATTCGAAATTCTAAATTTTGAAAAAAAAAATTTTTCCAAAATGAGTAAGGGTTCCCCCTTGTGATTTTTGCCAAAAAATCAAAAAAATTTTATTTTTAAAACTGAAAATATTTT
>SCDY01001628.1:0-53807 GCA_004143825.1 Drosophila micromelanica
ATGTGTAAACGAGCTGAAATGTTTATAGAACCAGATCGCAGGGTTCAGGGTATCTCCTAGTCGGGCGGCCCCGACTAGAGCCTTCTCACTTGTTTTTCTATAAATTATTTCAAACATAAATCTATGGGAGTGTTCTGCTATATATATAAAATCAGGTAAATAAAAAAATTTAAGAGTTGACTACTTACTTACAGGCGTCGAAGAGTCGGGAATGTATGCACTACAGAAATGTGCGGGATACTTGCGAATTGCGAGGAGGTTTGCTTAGATGCTCTGATATTGAAATGAAACAAAAAATGACAAAGTATCATTATTATGATAAAAATATTTATTTGTATTTAAGGCAATTTGTATACCACAAATTTGCCTTCTTAGTTTTATTATATTTAACATGCTACCCCTAATAATTATCACACTTTTGTCTTATGTCATCTGTATGCCTTAGGCTAAATTTATCTTTTGACCATCTTAGAAACTTGGCCGAAATAACCAGTTTTATCTCCTACACGGCATTTGCCATGTCCGAACACATTTCGCTGGGCACGAGTTATGAGTTTGCTTGCTCGGCAGGTAACTCTCTTTCACGCCTTTTCTCTGTCACTTTCGCTCCATATGTCGCTCTCTTTCACTCTTTAGCTGCTCCTGCTGCTGGGAGAGACGCAGTCAACCTCAACGTAACTAAGCTGCGGTCCGCAGTAGCACTTACCAAAGCAGACCTCAAAAAGTTTGCACCCACACGCCCGATGCCAAAGCGTCCGCCACGACTATAAAAAGGTGCAAACAGCAGCGGCAGCAGCAGCAGCAGCAGCAGCAGCATCACAATGCTAACGGGGTTGGGCAGCTGGCGGTTGCGGGGTATTCGGTCTCGGGGGTTTTTGGGGGAATGATGAGAACGCCGCCGTCGACCGACACTAAGCCTGAGTGCATTTTCTTGTTGTTGTGTACGCGCGCGTAGTTTGTTTGCCGTGCGTAAAATCCGCAACGTTACGCCATTTTGTGTGCTTTCTTTGTGTGCTGCTGGCTGGTTGTTGTTGTTGTTATTTTTTTTATTTCTCTTATTTTTTATTTAACTCAGCAGCACCCGCACCCGTGCAAAATGCAAAAAAGGTGCGAAAAGTGTGGCCAGAGCTGTTTCTACTGTTGTTGTAGGTAGTTTGTCGATGTTGACGCTTTGATAGTCGCAAGCGGGTAAGAGTGAGAAGCAGTGATAGAGAGAATGAGAGGGAGAGCGAGAGTCCGGGTAAGCTGAAGATGTAAGGGGACTCTTTTCTGCTTGGTTTTAATATACAACTCAACCTTTGGCTGTTGCTCTTTTAGTCGTGTCGTGTTTGTTGTTGTTTTTGTTGTTGTTGCTGCGCAGCCCGTAAAAATAAAAGCCACGTTATTAAGTTGAAAGCACGTGCAACTTGTTGTTGCCACTGATGCGAGCCAAGCCGTAGTCGTAGTCGGAATTGCCTCCTCCTGCTTGCCAGCCTGCCAGCAGTTGCTTTTATTGTTATTACTACAATACATTTGGCACTCGGCACTATTTTTGCTTGCCACTTTTTGGTTGCATATTTTCTCACCTTTCATGTGCGTGTGTGTGTGTGTTTGTTGGTGTTGCTGTTTTTGTGTTTGTGTGAACTCGCTTTTTAATGGCTTTGCCCGGGCTCTCCGGCTAGTTGTATATCATGATTTCCCTGGCACCATCACTGCATTCATTTGGCGATCTTAAATCAAAATGTTTGTGCTACTGGCAACTGCCCTCTAGCTGTTTATTCCCGTTGTGCAGGTACAGGTGTGTGGCATATGGGCTCCACGTTCAGGCAGGCAACATATTGTGCAATAATCTGTTTTATAACGTTATATCTCACGTACTTGCGCTGGCTTGGTGCGATGGGTTACCAATTTATTATAGGACAAAACTGGAAATGTTTCTTGACTGTTGTTTCTCTGGATAGTGCTTATTTTCACTACAACTATATCTTTTCCTAAAATATTTCATATTTTTTATTAATTATAATATAAATTTCTGTTAACTTTTTTTGAATGTTGAGTCGGTATGCCCATCACACAGTTACCCAGGGTATCTCAAAGTCCACATTTGTTCATTATGTTTGTTTGCACTTGTAATACCGTTACTCTAATAATCAACATAAAAACAAGAACAGCAGCAGCACCAAACGGATACTGAAATTGTTTTGCACTTAATGGCATTTTAAATAAACTACACGAAGCTGTAAAAAACTGAATGTGCCATTGTACAGAGGGCACTTTTAGCCACTTTAATGGGGCCAAGTAGATTATTGCCGCGCCAAATGTGCAAATAAAAGGCCCAAATGGTGCCCATAACGAAGGCTCCGCTAAACTTAATAAAAACTGACGCTCTCTAGGCCAACTAGAATGATGGCTAATACATATGCGTCGGAGCTTTTAATGGCATACTAAAAACTAGGCCATTTTCGATGCACTTAAAAGGTATACGATATTTAATAAAAAACATGCTGGATAAAGGTTTTCAGTTTCACGTGCATGAATTTTGGGCCAGACTGTTTAAGGTGAGGTTTTGTAGTGAATAAAATTTAGATTTATTTAGATATATTTAAATATAATCTAATAAATTATATTATCTTCTTTGGAACGCTGCTTATAATGTTGATGGAATTGAGTGTTGCCCAATGCAATCAACTGAACGACTGCATAAACAAATGTAAGAGCTGATTGTATTGACAGCAGTAGCAGCAACAAAAACAACGGCAATGCCTCAACAAAATACAATGATAATGAGCAATACAAGTGGCAAGAGAGAGAGAGCCCCAATTTCAATATCAAACTGCCTGCCACAACCCCTCCTTGGAGAGTCCTGTAGCCATTTGCCTGATAGCCATCAATGCCATGAATAAAACACGAGCAAGGGACCTTAGGGAGATAGACAGTGAGAGACGGAGAGAGAGATAGACAGAGAGGGAGAGAGAAAAAGAGACAGGGCTGTACGCTTTTCATTCGTGTTGATGTTGCCGATGATGAAGTGATAATAATTAAATTTGCATAATGCTAAGTGATTAAGTTGTTGTCAACTGTTGTTTGGTCCGTGCTGCCTCGTCCTTCTGACCGGTATCTGACATTGCCAGGATTGCATTCAATTTGGTGTATTGGAGGCGAATGATTGCAAAATCGCAAGCGAAACCCGGCAACACTTTACTGGATCTTCTGGGAAATACTCCGGGCAAGTGCATTCAAATTTGTGTTTGCCTTCGCATTGCGTGTCCTGGCCGAGTGCCGTGGGATTAATTTTATTATGTTTTTCTATTTTTATGTTGCAAACATTTACGTTTAATTTGGCCTCTTGCGTCGCGCCTGTTAAACTAATTGAAATGGCGCCAACAACGCGTCATAATGTCGTGCAACAGGCAACAGGCAACTGGAAAATAAGCAACAAGCAACAAGGAGGGCGCCTTGGGAACACGGAACTGACCCGAAGCTAATGGCCTGCTCCAGTCACCATTGAGGTCTTCTAATTACAGCGTTTATTTATAATTGATTTGTGGCAATTTAATTAATTTGAATTTAACTATTTAATGAGGATTACCCGGCCTAACTGGCAAACCAAACTCAACCAAACTCACGCGTATTTTTTGTTGAAAGCCGCATTTAGTAGCCAGGCACACTAATTAGCTGTTGAATTTTAGATTAAGCGGCTAATGGATAACAAAGGCCCAGTTCACTAACGGGTAATTGAAGCCTCACATCATTTGGAGCACGTGATGAATGAGTACAGAAGCGAAAACCTCATGACATTGGCTTAAAATATAGTTCGAAGCATTAAAAGGTCTTAATAACGCAAAAATTCTAAGGGTGAAAAGTATTTATTAAAATATAAATTATAAATATTGGCAAATAAAACTGTGGATCGAACCTACCTATCATGATTGAAACTAGAGAGTTTATTGAAGCCGCAAATTTTTTTGTTTTTGTTTTTTCGTTTTAGATTTTGCTCGTTGCGGTCAGCGCTCAATACATTAATGTTAATGCATTTTGTCTGTTTGACTAGCAATTTCGCACTTGATTGGCAACAAATTAATTGTCATTTAATATGTTTACAGTTTGTGGCACTAATTGCATTTGCAAAAGAAAAAAAAACATTAATTCACCTAATGCTGCTTGCTTTTCTTTCTTTATGCAGATTGATAAGCTCATTTATATGCGGTCACCAGAATAACATTAATTAAATGCAACGCAAATGATAATTATATTTTATTTAGCATGTGAAGGCTAACAAATAGCCGCGTTATAAACGAATGTACCAGATATGTATAAATTTGTTGTTTAATTTGTCCTATACTATCTGGAAGGTATATTCCTTATAAGTAAAAAAAAGAGATAAAATTAATTTTTAATTGCGAACACAACACGCACATCTTCTATAACCAAATGTCTTCTTTCTTGTTTTATTACAAATACATAATATCTATATTTAGCCAATGACTTAATTGCATTAACCGGCAACTCTTCTTCGTTCGTAAGCTCATCAGCATCTTTAATTACCAGAGCCCGGAGCCAGGAGAACCAACTGAACTAAACTTTAAGCGCGTTGCTCTGGAAATGACAGTCCACTCAGGCAGTCAGTCAGCAGAGCGGACAGAGCGGACAGAGCGGACAGAGGGGTGTGCTGCGGGTTGGTTGGGCTATTTGGTTGGGAGGACAGTTCGCGCACTTCATAAAGTCACATCAATTTATTTCATTTCCTTAGTTAATTTCAAAGTGTCAACATAATAAATGAACTGCACGTAGCAGTAGCAACAATAACAACAACAACAAAAACAACGTTGTTCAGTTGCTGTGCAAAAAGTTGTCGCATTTCAAATGGTTGCACGCAACAAATGAGCGCAGGACTTGTGCAGGACCCGCACAGGACTTTTTGAAATACGCATAAAAATGCAAGACAAATGACAAGCGAGGGACAAAGAGTAAAGAGCGTGCAAAAATGCACCAAAAACAATGCAAAACCCAGAAAAAAACAGCACTAAAAACGAAGACAGAAATGATTAAAAAGGACATGCGAACACCTAAACGTCCGCGTTGGTAAAAATACCACAAATGCAGCGACCGTGCAAATTTTCTTCATTTCCATTTTGACAAAACGCAAACACAGTCGAAGACGCAGCAGAGCCAGCATGAGGGAGTCCGGCGGAAAGCGGAGCCGTAAAACTGACGGACTGACTCCGACTCTGACATTGACAAATAATGAATGGGCAACAGCAGAAGGAAGCATAACGCATTGGCTGGGGTCGCACCGAGCAAAATAATGACGAGGCGGCATCAGCAGGACGAATAGTTCAAGGTGGAATTGATGGGGGAGGTGGAGATGGTGATGGAGGACACTGGTCCCGGCGTCGCCGCTTGAATGTGTCAAAATTGGAGCCACATTGTCCGAAACAGAAAACGTACGGCGCAACGTAAAAGGAAGGACATGGGCAAACAACAACAACATCGACTGACAGCTGCAATGGCAACGGTAACCGCAAGGACGCAATCGAAAGGACAGACGAGACATGACGATGCGCGCTCGTCTTGGACTTGGACAAACAAAATGCCAGGACAAGGAAATTAAGACAATTGAACCGTTGAGGCGTGCGAAAACGTATCCAACCTTGTGTGTGTGTGTGTGTGGGCGTGGCCATGTTGACATTGCAGGTGCGCCCAGAACTCGCTAGTGGCCGTGCATTGTCAATGGCGCAGAAAGGATAACAAAACAACGCAACACACTGGCAACAACAGCTCAAGCCAAGGGCTACAAGCGACGTGTTAGTTGGCTTAAGTTATTAAAAAAGAAATAGAACGAGTCAAAACGGTGGGGAAAGGAAACGGGGCGTTGCAGAAATAGAAAACAAATAATTGCCATGCAAAATGTATTAGTTGTCTCTGCCACCCGCCAACGTGCCCAGCATTTGGCAGTTTGAGAAAATAATTGGTTTAATGGAATGTAAATTTCATACTTAAGCAAATAAATGCGCTCAAGTGTGAGATATGTGGGCGTGGCAGTTGCCTCCGTACCCACTATGGGCGTTTCCTAAGTTTATTTTTGCATTCGTTTCTGTTTTCGTTTTTGGTTTTTCCCTTTGCCACTCGACAATAGTTTTTTGTTTGTTTCCCTTGTTGATGAGAGACAGTAAAACTATTTGTTGGCTATTTGTACAAGGGATTTTGGCTTTTAGGGGTTGACAGAGGCAAGGGTTAAAGCTGACGCATGGACTTGACCCGCAAGCTTATGATGTAGGAGCGTCACCCGGCGATTAGAATTGATTGGAAGGCAAAAAGGAAGAGCAAATTGAGGTAGATGGAAAATGATATTTAATAAGAAGAATAGAGATTGAAATGTAAATGCGTGGCATAAAACTGGATCAAAGGATAAGTTGGAAGAACAAAAAAAGGTTTAAGGTAAAATTGAATGAATTTACCCTGCAGTCGGGTGTAACCGACTGCGTTACATTTACATTACTTATACTTACATAGTTAAATTATTCTTTTTACTCGAAGGAAATACAAGAAAAACAATTCGAAACTTAGCAGGAAAATATTTAGACATATAAAGAAATTATAATTTTTAATTAAAATCTTTTTTAAGTAAACCATTTAATAATCGTTATCCAGAGAGTATTATTATAAGTCCTTAGCGAAGATTTTCTTAGTTTCGTTTCTCTCCTTTAACAATTTTCTAGTATATTTTTTGTGCCGAAAAAGCAAGTAATCTAAAAGAGAGAAAGCAGTTATAATGAAAATGTCAAATGCATTAATGACACTTAAGGTGACAACCCTGTTTGCTCAAATGCACGGAGAGTGCGAGCGAGGGAGAAAGGAGAAGAGAAGAGAAAAGCGCAGTTGGCATGTAACCATGTCTGACAATATTGCTGCCAAAAAGAGCTTTTTGTGATAGCCTCGCCACGCCCTGCGCCCATTTATGTTTGCTAGCATTAAACCTAGAAGATAAAAGGATTTCATAAATGCAACATGCTGATGTTGCTGCTGACAACAATGTTGCATTGCCCCGCCACCTGCCCTGCCCGCCCCTCTTCACTCGTATAAATAAATAAACGTAGCAGCTCACAAAATGTCCAACAAACTCAACGCCTGTCGTCAGATACACACACACACACACACATGCACCGTCCCCTCCCCCCTCCCCATCACCATCCACCGCCTGACAATATGTGTGTTGTTCCTGCTGTCTGTGTCTACTTTCCTGCCCTTTACCAGTCTCTGTGTCTGTTTGTCATACAGCTGCATATGACTTTATGAAAGGGCGGGGCAAGCCAGCAACAAAAACAGCTTACGGCAAAATGCTGCAACTCACTAGAACGGCGGGCAGGTGGGCGGAAACGGACTGCAAAATATTAGCAACTTCTTTTAATTAATTTTGATGTTAAGCCCATGGCTTTGATTACATTATAAAATGGTTTTGGCTTTGTGTGTTTTTCTGGTAGACATTAAAGCGAGCAGGCAATGTACAAAATGTTTAACACATTTAAACACATTATTAAGCTCAGAAATAAATTAACAAATAATGTTTAAAGGATATTTTATCAATTATAAAAATATTTGTATATCTTAAAGAGATAGATATAGGAGAAAGGAAATGAAAGAGAGTAAGAGTGAGAGAGATAGTAAGAGAGAGGGAGGGAGAGAGAGAAAGAGTTGGAGAGAGAATAAAATAGATTATTGAGGTACAATTGGAAAATAACATCAATCGATACTTTGATTTTTTAACATCACTAGACACAATGAATGAAATTAAGGATCATTAAGATTTTAAAGACAACTAATTTTAAAAATTTTTTATATATTATTGTAAACATTTATAATTTGACTTTTACTATGTCAGTATTAAATTGTTTCATGTATGTTGAAAATGCTCGGAAACCTTTTTTCACTTTTCTTAAATACACGTTCTAATTGCTTTCCAATAGTTACTTTTTCGATTTCCTCCCGCTTTTAAAAGCCATTCCAACCAGTCAGCTCAAGGACTCCAGAATCTAAGTGAACTTTCGCACTTCCCCTGCCTCGCCCTTTGGGCCTTATGCGCAAATTAAAATGCCCAGAAGCGAAAAAAAATTATTGCAAAAATGTATCGCATAGCCCATGCACTGGCCGGACAGCTGGCGCTGCACCGCAGCCCCCCTTTTTACCCACCCCATAGCAGCCATTCAAAAGCGTTGACAATAATGTCGCCGGGCACCATATCCATCCGCCCAGTTCCAAGTTCCCAGTTGACGCCTCGCTGCGCTCTAATGCAGCACACTGTTAAAAATGGTTGGCAACGCTTTTGCTTTGGCTTTGGCTTTCATTGGGCTTGGGGCTTGGGGTAAGGGGTAGCTGTTGTGTTATCGCTGCTATGCAGGCAGGGCACCAGACAGCAGTTGGCCAGCACAAATTGGCCTAGAAGGCCAAAAGCATTTCAAAATTGTATTAAATCCAGAACACTTTACGAGGCGCCTAGTCCTTTGTCGCGTCTTTTGTGCTCACGTGTGTGTGTGTGTTGTTGTGTGTGTATTTGCGTGGGCGTGTGTTTAAAATTCAGTTTTTTTTTTCTTTGCTACTTCCTGCAAATTTCATTTCCGCTTTGATTGCGCTTTTTGCGCATTTCCCTTTGGCAAAGTAAAACAAATGAACGGAAATGCCACACACGCAGTCGCAACAACAACAACATCAACAAACAGCAACAACAACACCAAATGCACCTTTGACACCTTTTGGCCAAAGTGTGACAAAAACGAAAGGCACAAAAACAACAGCAACAGCAACAACAACAACAACAACAGCAGCAGCAGTAGCAGGAGTTGAGCGTTGTCGTTCTGCTTGCATGCAAAGTATCTAGTGGCCTGCCGCTGCTGTTGCCTGCCCCTGCCCCCCCCCCCCCTCCACCCTCCTTCACTGCTGCAGTTGTTGTTTAGCTTGTGTTGTGCCTTTTTGCTGGCTGACAACGCTTTTGTGCCGCACCGAAGGCAACGCAACTCTATTGCCTGCTGCTGCTGCTGCCAAGTGTGAAAAATGTCGAAAATGCAATTTCCTTCAAGTAAAATGCCTGCCATGCGCTTTTGGCCTCCACCAGCTACGTGGCCGTATTACAAACGACTTCACGCCGAATCTTGGCTGACTGCCAGGACTTGCCTCTCCCGCTGCCGCTGCCTCCGCCACTGTCTCTGGCTCTGTAGCTTAAATAAAGCACTTCCGCTAATAAAGTCGCACTCTACGAGCTTGTGTGTGCGTGCGTGAGTGTGTTGGCAACATGGACTACGAACAAGGGCATAGAACGTGCTGGGCAAGGACAACACACGCATTCGCATGCAGTTTAGATATAGACTGCAACATGCGTATGCTAAAGCGCTGTGTGTGTGTGTGTGTGTGTGTGTGTGTTTGCTTTCGTGGCAAAAACACATTTGGAAAATTTGTGTAGGCGACATTGTTGTAAATGACCGACACATTTTCAACTGTGCAAAGGCCTTGCAACGAGAAAGCACTGAAAAAAATTAAACAAGTATAGCAAGGAACACAAAAACATTTGAATAAATTATAGAAAATTAATTTGAAAATTAATTATTTAAATTTTTTATTAATTTAAAACATTTCAGTTAAATAAATTGTTTTCAATCCACAGTACTACATTTAATTGAAAATGTATTTTATAACTCTTTAGCCGATATCTATGCACTTTTTTTTATTTTATCACCGTTTACTACGTTTGTTATTGCAATTTTCTTTCAGTGCAGTGCAGTCAAGCTGAGGTCCGAATTGTGACCTTTTCCCCTTCACTTAGACGTCTGCGTAAATGTTGTGGCTGCCCGCATTGGTCTGTGCCCTGTACTCCTCACTCCTCTCCCACGTTGCAACAATCCCCCCAATACCTTTTATTCTTTTCATGCGATGCGCTGGTGGCGCACAACTCAAAATTACTGCCAAGTTCTGCAAGTGACGATGACGACGAAGGCGATGTCTGAATGAAATGTTGCGTACGTTGCTAGGACAATGACGCTGTGACTTCACGCGCACACACACACTCACACACACGTAGACAAAAATAGACGCATACAAACATATTTAGACACACATTCATCACAGAGCGCAATGATGGAGGGTCCTGACGCACAGTTGCACAGATTTTTGTTGACAATGGGTGTGAAAATTGAAGGCGAGTGATTGCATTTGGCCCCACCACGCAATCAGGGGGCGTGGCAGAGCGGAAGTGGGAGGGCAAGCCAAGAACAAAAGGTGGCCAGGACAACAGCAGGACTTTATCTTGGTCTGTGGTGCA
This sequence comes from Drosophila micromelanica, assembly GCA_004143825.1. Classification (NCBI taxonomy): domain Eukaryota; kingdom Metazoa; phylum Arthropoda; class Insecta; order Diptera; family Drosophilidae; genus Drosophila; species Drosophila micromelanica. The sequence continues at coordinate 10,286 of SCDY01001628.1, forward strand.
AGTCTAGGTAATTAATAGACTTGAAATGGTCGCTTGCGCAAAATTTTAATTAGGTGACACATGCAAAGTGTTCGCATGCACCCCGAAGAGCTGCGCAAAGTTTCTCCCCGAACAGCTTTCGCCGGGATTCACAGGATGCACAGCCCAGCCAGCCAGCCGGCTTGACTGTCTTTAATTGATAGTCAAAAACAGTTTTTGGGCACCCACGTGAGGCGACGTCATCGTCGTTCCTCGTCATCATCGTTGTCGTTGCTTGCAGTTGAAGTGAGGAAATTACAAGTCGTGAATTAATGGCGGCTCTCTGCTGCCACTCCCAGCCGCCTAGGCAGCCAACAGATGCGTGGAGGCAATCACTTAGTGTGCTAGAGGCACGTTGCCAGGATATCCGACCTCGTGGTCTTCGCTGTCGCGTCGCTGCCGTTGCGGCTGCAATTGCATTGCTTTGTCAGCTCAAAAACTTAACCTCAAACGGCGGCACTGACGAAGAGCTAGGTGGGCACATACGTGGCATGCCCTTAACGGGCACACACACATTCACACACACGTGCGTATGTCTGTTGCCATACCCACGGCAGTCACCATTGTTTGCGCCATCCACATCTTCATTTTCGGCTGAATTTAAATTTCAAACATTTGCTAAGCGATTCATTCGAATTTAATTAGGAACGCGTGTTTCAAAGGTTTCCTGTTTTTTGTTTCTTGATGTGGCAGCAGATCCCGTGGAATGCTCGCAACGGGATATTGCCTTGGCATTTTTGCTGCAAAACCTACCTCCGTTGTTGCTTTCACTTTGATGCTTTCTTTTGCGTGTTTTATATAACAGAATAATTAAAATGTATTGATTAGTATGCATTTTTTTTAATCTGATATTCGAGCAAATTTTACTTATTAGCTCATTTAAATTCTACAATACAATACATATTCAACATACTTCCACATAAATTATATTATTCATTTTATTTACTTTCTGTCTCTTTCAGGTAAGAAAACATTATTTTAAATATATTTTAAATAATGTAAGTATGCTTTACAATTTTAATTGCCCATTTTTCAGAATGAATAAGTAAATGCTAGACTGAAGTATTTATTATAAAATTTAAAAAAAAAGCAAACTCAAAATGCACTTAAATATAATTCATTAATAATACTGCGATATTCTGTGAAATTTACCACTGACCAATCACTCAGCAAACTGCGGCAATCTCTGGCGTTGAGTGGATATCTATCAATAGGTGAAAGACTCTTCAATAGCGTTCGTTCGGCGCAGTAAAATACACAAAAGGCATTTAGCTGCTTTTTGATATTGGTCCATTGAACCAGGCTTTGAATGGGCTAAGCGACGACCGACAACCCGTCGGGCACACACAATGCCAAACGAGCCAAATGAATGGGCCACAGGCTGTCTAATACCCTACACGCCAACACACAAACTCACACGCCTTTACCGTTAGCGGCGACGCATTCAGTTGAATGGTTGTTATCGCTTATACTTTATGATTAAACTATTGATGGCAGTTGCCGGTTTATGGATTGACAGACGTCCATTATGCATGCCAGTCACATGAAAAGCAGAGCGAAATAGAAGCGGCCAGTGCATGGGTCAAAGGATTCATACTACGCTAATTAAAATGCGTTGGCCGGACTCTAAATGAATTGGATCAGCTCAGCTTCCCGATGGTTGTCTATTTAAAGTACATGCTATCACAAAAAAAAAGAAGGTGCCTCCTTTTCCCAGAATTTTTTTTTTTTTTTTTTCAAAAGTACTTTGCCATTGACACTTGTAAGCGCTCAGTGCTTTTACTGAGTATGTATGTATGTGTGTGTGTGTGTGTGTGTGTATGGGTGTGGATGTGTGGTTGTGTGTTTGGCACATTTGTTAATTATTTCGCTTTGATGCGTACAAAAGTATGCAGCTCAGCGGGTGAGGAAAACAAAAAAAAATCGTCATTTGAAAGGACACACAAACTGTTTTTGCTGTTAATCAGTGCTGTAGCTTAATTAGTTTCTTTGCCATGTATGTGCATGAAATTAATTAGCGTGTTTTCTTTCTTCTTTTCTCTTTGCTTTTCCGTTTTGCCATTCATATTTCACACGAAGCAAGCGATGAAGCTGAGAATTTTATGCCTGGTTGGCTTGCATTAAAGCACATACACAAAATGTGTTTATGTCATAAGAGCGAAAATATCATTAAGAAAGTTGTCGAACCTGAGGAGCAGCTTAAGCAGTACAATTTTCATAATTTCCGACGATAAAATACTATTATAAATATCTGTAAATTTGTGAACATTTTATCTATAGTTTTTTACGAAAACACAATTTAATTTTTGACTGCATTTTACAGGTTGTAATATTCTGACTTATACTCAACTGCCAAGTTAACCTTAAATAAATTAAAGTCCTTCATGCCAAAACTCATTTCAAGCAATTGTTCCTTATTGACAGAATTTTAAAGATTTTGATGATTTTTATTTCACAAAGAAAGTCCTTTCTACAATTTGTTTCTTTCTCTGTCTCTTACACAAGCTACCGCATTTGCTCTCACTCTTCGTTATGTGTCACCTTTTAGCTGACTTTTGTGTTGCTCGGCAACCCGTTGACATTTTGTATTCAGTTGTGAGTTGCCGCTACATCGACCGCTCACCCCCCCCCCCCCCCCCCCCCCCCCCCCCCCCCCCCCCCCCCCCTCCCCCCCCCGCCTCCGTCCTCCCGCCATTTAATTATGTCTCGCTTTGTGTGCATGTGTGCGTGTGAGTCCTGCTTGATAAATTTGTTTATTCAATAAAAATGCCTCTCACTGTGAGATTTAAAATTTTGCTTGTTGTTTTTGGCATTGCATTGTTATTGTTTTCGTTGTTGTTGCTGCTGCTGCTGCTGGCTGTCGTTGTCGTCGACGTCACTGCTGCTGTCAACCGCAGAAAAGAAAAACTCGGCTAAAAGAAAAGTTTTGCATGGACATTACGAAAGCGGCGAAATTGGCGAGGTGGTGCTGGTGGTTAATGGTGGGTGAGCGGCAGGACGAGTAGAAGAGACGCATGTCATACGCCATTTCTCTTCTGAATTTTCATGCAGTTGCTGCCACGCGGCGCTTTTTGTTTTTATTTCTATAAATGACTGGAGAAAGCGGCCGCAATGGCAGCAGCTGCAAGTGGGCGTGGTTGGCAAAAATCAAGACAGAAAGCGAGCCAAGCAGCTTTTTAATAAAAATGCTGCTGTTAAAATGCTGTGGTCACTTGGCTACCTCCTACCCCTCCCCCTCTGCAATGCCCACTTTCCCAGCCACTCTGCTACAAAATTCTCTCATAACGCCACGCCGTATTCCCTTTTCCGCTCTTGCGCAAATTAATATTTTTATTTTTATTGTTTTTTCCTGGAAAGCCCTGGCGCAGTCAGGCAGCCGTTATAAAGCGTAACTGTTGCTGACGCATATACATATGCCAGATATATTTATTTCATTTTACTATCATATGCGATATTTCTATGCCCTACTCGCAGATGGTTTTTGCCCAAAGGCAGATGTGTCTTGGTCATGCGCAATAAACTAATTAAAAACTAAAAATATTGTGACAAAATACAATAAACTTAAAACAGAAAAGTTTCTTTTAGAAATTGTAACCAGTTGCTTTACTTATATATTTTTATTTATTTTTTAAGGTAAAAACAAACTGAATAAAGTTTACTTTATGAAAAAAAGGATTACACTAATTGTTTGCTTCATCAGTGTCAAAGCCAATACGATTTATTTTCCTTATATTTTTCCCCCTATTGATCTTAATTATTGCACTCTTGTCAAAATTAAAGTATATTTATCCCATTTAATTCGTGCTTAATCCTCTCAAACGAATAATTCATTATATTAGCGCACACTGCAGCGTAGTTAGCATAGTTTTAGTTTTACTGAGTTTCTTTTATTAATATTATTTTCTTTTTATATTTTATTGTTCGCTTTGGACACTCATACGCCATGTTGTCATCGCTGTTTTCGCCGTTTGCCTGGCCTCATTGTTGCTGTTGTTGTTGTTGTTTTGTTGCTTGCTGTATTCCTTGTGCTTGTGTTGCCTTGGGTTTTTATTGAAAAATAATTACATGTTACAGTCATGTCGTGCGTGTGTCTCTCTGTCAGTCTGGTCTCACTTGGCGTGGTCTATTTGTGCCGCCTTCTCGCCGTCTGTCCACCCGTCCAGCTGTTTGTCTGTCTGCGGATTTACCCGCACCATTCCCTTACATACCAGTTACCATCGCCAATGGGTTCCCCAGCTGCCTGTCAAGCGCAGTGTCCATGTGTGTCTCTGCTGACAAAGAGCTATCATAAAATAAAACACGTTTATATATTTTAACAGCAATTTTTTATTTTTGTTTTCAGTCGCCCTTTCTTTTTATTTAATTGTCAACGTTGCTTGTCCTTTTTTTTGTTGTTGTGGCAGTTCTTCTTCTTGTTGCATAGTTTGTGACAATTTTTATTTAATTTTAATTGCTTGTTGCATATTAAGTTATATGGTCATCAAAAACGATTCGCCTGTCAAGCGGCCTGACGAGTCATTGTATTTCATACCCTCAAGAGACCGCTCGCGTGTAGGTGACACTATTCCCATACACATATTAATATGCGTATACATTATATTTTCACATTTATTCAAACTTTATTTTATTAGTATCCTTACATGCATTTTATCATTAATATATTTCTCAATTCAATCAATTACTTTAATAGAAAATATCAATCAAATCTAAATTGTTCTTATAAAGTCAGATGGTCTTAAAAAAGCTGTAAATACTACTAATACTGTAAATTAGTATTTTGAGGAAAAAAAATGTATAACCAAATTTTCAAGAAATCATTCCCAATGGCTGCTGTCAATTACCCCAACATTTTGGGCTCAAAAAGTCAAGCTTGTGTTTATGTTAAGGATATGTTCATAAGCATTTTTCGAGCAAATTGCGCACCTGATCTCCATACATTCCCATGCTGTTGCTGTCATTTAAATGTGTTGAAATGACCGAAAAAGATAAACAGACATAAAAAAATAGCCGAAAATGTGGCCATGTTTCTCAGTTTCATTTGGTTTGATGTGTATGCCTCACAAAGTGAGCAATAATGAATGAAAGTGTGTGTGTGTTTGTGTTGTGTGTGCGAGTGTATCAAAAGATAAAAACGTAAAGGCAACATGTCGAGGATACGCAGAACGACAACAGGACAACAGGACACGTAGCAAATAGTAATAGGCATGCAGCATACAAAACCAGGACCAGAGGTTCGGCCTTTTTCTGGACATTGCTCTTCCTGTTGAACCACAGAGAGAGAGAGACAGAGAGGGCGATGGTGAGGGAGAGGTAGCTAGATAGAGAGAACATCACATCACCATCACTGCCCGCCTGTGATGAATGACTCTTTTAATTAGTTGCCGCAGGAAATGCATGAATTGCAAAATGACTCTGTTTGTTTACACAGCGACGACGACCACGACGACGACTCATCTCTCACTGGGGGCGGCAGTCCAGCAACACACACCCATTTAGACACAAGCATATATTAGCTATGTGTGTGTGTGTGAATTCCTCTATGCGCTCATTTATTAAATAGTAGTTTTCAAGTGTCCTTCAGTGACATGTTGTTTGTTTTTGCCCTTTGCTGTTGTTGTTGTTGTTGTTTTTGTTGGAGTTTTCACCACTAGCTAGGGTCGGTTCTTGTGCATCATCGTCCTGCTGCGTGTGTGCCATTTCTTTTTCACAGCACAAAACAGTGGACACAACAAACCCTACAGCTTACTTCATTATTGTGCATACACGAAGGATACCCCAAGCCCAGCTTCAAATCTCGTTGGGACCTCCCATCGCCCCACTATTGGCTCGGCTCCCAATTCCCTCTAGGTTGCAGCTCTGCTGCAGCTCTGCCATTTATTTAACCAGACTAGCGGGCAAGCTTATTAATAATTTTATCAAGTTTCACAATAACAGCTCTTGGCAAGCAGACTACGTGAAAAAAACTCTCCCAACTCTGCACTTTGTTACCAATATTAGTATAACACATCACATTTAAAGTGATTATGAAAGGATGTTCTGTCAAAAATTACGCCAAAATTGAAAATTTGGTGGCAATTCGGGTGTGATTTGTCGTCCAGAAAAAATTGTTTTCAAAAATGTTTTAAAACATTTTGACATGTAAGGATCTTGGATGCATAGCTCCCAAATTTGAAACTCCCATAACTTTGTCAAAACTTGAACGATTTTCAAGTTTGAAGCCATTTTGTCCATAATTTAACCTCTAATTTAATTCTGCATTTAAAAAGTACAAGATTTAAAAAAAAAATTTTTTTTTAAATTTTTGAAAAAATGATATACTTTCCCCTTACTCATTTCCAAAAAAATTTTTTTTCAAAATTTAGATATGCGAATTTTTATTTTAAATCGATTGTAGGTGTCAAAATTAGTATGAAATACAAAATTAAAGGTGATTTTGAGGGGGTAAAATTTTTCGTCAAAAATCACGTCAAAATGAACAAAATTTTTGACATGTAAGGGTCTTGGATGTATAGCTCCCAAATTTTAAACTCCCATACCTTTGTCAAAACTTGAACGATTTTCAAGATTGATGCCATTTTGTCCATAATTTATTGTCTAAATTAATTCTGTATTTAAAAATAATAAGTTTTCAAAAAATTTTTTTTTTAAATTTTTGAAAAATTATATAGTCCCCCCTTACTCATTTTCGAAAAAAAATTGTTTTTCAAAATTTGGAATTGCGAGTTTTTGTTTTTAATCGATTGCAGGTGTCAAAATTAGTATGAAAAGCAACATTAAAAGTGATATTGAGGGGGGAAAATTTTTCTTCAAAAATCATGTCAAATTGAACCAAAGTTTTGACATGTAAGGGTCTTGGATGCATAGCTCCCAAATTTGAAACTCCCATAATTTTGTCAAAACTTGAACGATTTTCAAGTTTGAAGCCATTTTGTCAAAACTTGAACGATTTTCAAGTTTGATGCCAATTTGACCATGATTTATCTCTCTATATTAACTCTGCATTAAAAAAGAATGATCATGATTTATCCCCTCTATTAGTTTTGTAATAAAATTTGTTTTTATAAAAGTTTTTTAAAAAGTCATGTACTTTCCCCTTACTTATTTTCATAAAAAAAATTTTCAAATTTGCTATCGGAAAGATATTGGAGTGAATAAAATTTTTTATATTTTTAAAATATATTCTAACTAGATTTTCGGAGTCTTGCAAGGCTGAATCACTAAAAAAGCGCATATTAATGTCTGATACTTGTTTGAAAATTGATATTGTTGCACAAAAATTCGCGGGCTATATTGACTATATTGAACTCCAAAGTTTCGTAGCTGTTGCCAAGCAGTACTTCCGTTCGGTAATAAATTTTTATGCACATTTTGAGCCGAGACACGCAAACAGCTAAAATGAACGGGTAACGGCAGCTGTGAATCTTTTAGCCATGTTACACATATGGGATTTGCTGGCTATGCGCAGCAGCATGTGCATGTATGTGTGTGTGTGTTTTAAAAGTTTCTAATCCAAATCAATTTGCATCAAGAGCCTCATTTCATTCTATTATTTCGCAGCCAATTTACGCCACTGGACTGCGGCTCCATCCTTGTGGACTCATCATTTTCGATTACTCTGTAGCAGCAGGAGTAACAGCAGGAACTGCAGCAGAAGCAGTAAACTGCAGTAGCAGCAACGGCGACTATAAAAAGTTACCCATTTCGGTTGCTGTTGTTGCAATTGCTATAAAAGTTTATAACGCGCTTGTTGACAATCCTAATATCAAGTGAGAACAGTTTGAGGACTTGTTCCTCTGCCGGCTCAGATCTCGCTCTCATTCTCATACTCTCTCTCGCTTTCTTTTGTTACCAGTCTCTTCGGCTGTCAGCGATTGTTTCCTATGTTTTGTGATGCAATTTTATTGCTGGGTACTTCTCGAATTCCCATTCTCTCCGCAGATTTGTTTTGTGCTTGGCTCGTGTCAACTTTTCAAAACTATTTCAAAACTGTAAATGACAAAATGTTTAATGGACTTTCAATGCCAAAAGACGACGCCGGCGAGAACGTTGACGAAGACAGTTGTCTCTTTAGCATATCCGTTTACACTTCTGCAGCGTGCACAATAAATCAGCGCCTAGTTGGAGAATGGCAGCCGCTCCGCCCCGCCCCTTCTTCCACCCTGCCGCATTCCATGGGCCAGTTATCTAGCTCGGGTTGTTTGTTTGCCTTGTTTATGCCACTTTTCTTGCATTTCTTGCTGCGCCGGCACAAAGTTTTGTTAATTGAGTTTGTTGAAAGTTTTATTAAACAGCGCGACGACAGCCGCATTCAACTTTGTTATTTTTTTTTTACTTTTATATGTTTGTGCACTTTTCAACTTTATCTCTTTGTTTTTTAATTTGAATGCCACAAATTCGCACTGTCCGTGCTGCAGGTGCATGGACCACTGGGCGGTTAACTGTCTGTGAGGGGCGTGGCAATGTGGTTTGAATGGCGCAAAGTGCTTGTTTGTTTCATTCGGTGCCACCTTTGTCAATGAAAGGTCAGGAGTGGGCGTGCCAACGGCTGTGCAACTGATGCGTTAAGCGTCAACAGGCCGTATGCGCAATATAAAGGTTTTCTCACCTCCATTGTCAATGGAATTCTATCCCACGTGTATTATGTAAATATTTTAACATAACAAAGAAAAGCCAATGTTCACACTTTTAAACATGCAAAGCAGGGAATTTTTTCTATCAGTTGCATTGTATTCTAGAGTTCAATCTGTAAATTGAAAGTTTTGTCACCTTGATAAGAAATGTCTCTAATGATTTCTGTAATATTATATTTGTGGTTATAATATATGGTATCATTTACGGCCCTTTGCCCTTTGAGACTTTTCACATCATTAAATGCTGCCTTTATATTAAGCCTTTATTAGTGCCTGGACTTCTGAATAATTCTTGCCAATTAAACTAATTGCCAACCAATATTTTGTGGCGCATCGGATCGAATGCTCTGTCGAAGAGTATCTTTGTGTTTCACATTATTTGAACTGCAATTAATTTTCATGCTGCACTTTTTGGTTAATAATAATAATACACATGTTGTTTATAAATCAACAATTCCGTAAATCACTGCAACGAAAATCGTCCGGCAAATGTAATTTTATGTGTACGCTTCAATTGCCTTGAGCATTGTAAGGCCTTCATCTGACACAGCCCAGCCCAACCCCGCCCTGCTCCCCGCTGACCAAAGCAAATAAACAGACGTGTGTATGTGCGTGTGCATCAATATAAATAAATAAATCTTTGCTGGGAAAACAACAAAATCAGTTGCAATGGCACGCACACAACAGCAGTAACAACAGCAACAACAATAGTAACGAGAAATGCGCACTGAAAAATAATAATAACAATTTAATTAAAACATTCAGCAAAACCAAATTGCACACACAAATTGACAAGAGTTGCAGCAGCAGAAACAGGAGCTGCAGCTGCTATAGCTGTTGCAAGTTGCCGGCTTATGAAAATGCAATTCGATTTTTTTTTATTATTATTTTAATTGATTTCATATTTGGCAATATATTTATTCGCATTTTTTACTTGCTATTTGATTAAAGCTATTTTCATTATTATTTATTATTTGCTTTCTCGTCAAATACAATTGAGGGTATTCCAGAGAAAGAGTTTCTATCTTTAAATGAGGAAACATAAATAATATATATTTACTCATGCTCGTATAACACAATATTAGAATTATTATTTAAATTTTGCAGACATAATGGGATTTGCCCAAAAAGTTAAAAAATTTAAAATACGCGACTTAACAAAATATTATTATTAAAATCGTTGATGCATATTGTTTGCTTGCAGTTTATGTATGTGGAGCTTTGCGAATGCATTTTAAAATGCCAAATATATAAGAGCTATTTATTTTCTTTACAATTTGAGCATTAAATTTTTTTTTTACCTTTTTTTTTACCTTATCAGAATTACAAAATGCATTAGTTTTTCAGCAAAAAATTAAACTTTCTTTCATAAGCTGGTTCAAACTGGCTCTCTCTACTCATTTTCGTTCTAACCCAGCTGCATTAAATGTCATTCAATAGAATGACATTATTTTGGTGTTTTATGAATTTTGTGGTTTTTGAATTGAATGCAAAACGTTTGGACATTTGTCTGGTGTACATCGCGGGGGTTTTATAGTTACCTATGTGTCCTTTTTGTTTCAATGTTTTGGCCTTGATGGCTGGCTGTGTCTGTGTATTGACCGCAATGTGCAAGTATTACACAACCAGGCCGAATAGCAACAACAGCAACAAGAGCATGAAAACAATGGTTGGGTAATGATGACAACCAAAAACCGCTGCATCCAAAACGTTATGCGTGTGTGTGTGGATATTATAATTATATTAGTGTGCCCAGTGCACTGTTTGAAATGTAAGCAATCAATTCAAAATTAATGCAAATGCAGCAACATTTTCGCCAGCACACACACAAACACACACTCGCAGGTGCACACTTATACCAGCGCAGGGGCAAACAAAACATGGCGCACGGAAGTCGTCGGTTGCGGTTTGCAGAATTGCAAGCCAAAGCGCTGGGACAATCCCCTTAACTGTTACCGTTGCCATGCCGATGCACAGCAGCTGTCAGCGCAAACGCCCACAACTGTCAAATTCATCAAAATCGCACGAATGCACGAATGCACACACGCACCCACACACCCACACACGCACACACACCCACATACGCACGCACGCACGATCGCACACATACACAGATAAAGATATATGTGCATAGATAGTTAGTTGGACAGACAGACAGTTGTCGACTGTCAGCCACCTGGAAATGTTGCAACTGGTCATTGTTATTGGTGTTAGCTGAAGCGTTTTAGTTAGTTGAAGTGATTAGCATCGTTAGTGGCTTTTTCGTTTGCACCAAAGCGGAAATACAGTTGCAAAGGCATTGGTCACTTTAATAAGCTACATTAATGAGTTGTGCGCATGTTTGTCTACCAATATGTCACTGTATCTATATCTGTATCTGCATCTGTATCTGTAACTGTATATATGTGTGTTTGCCTTTTGCGGCTTATATTTTGTAACTACACGTAATTCAATAAATTTCAATTGAGTTAAATGAGCTGCTGCCTGGCCTGGGCAATTTGGGAAACCATCGACTACAGTCACATATTATATTTTATTGCTTTTATTGTTCATTTGTATTCTATGTGCTCTGTGTTTGCTTTGCTCCCAAAAAGTAATTAATATGTCACATATTCTCCCTGAAGGCAAAATGTCGCCCAAGGTTTTGCAACGTTTTTCCTGCCAATATCAAAAGCCATACAAATACATATTCGTTTACATAATAACCGAAACAAATAACAAACATACATGCGTCGGTATGTATGTATGTATTTAGATGCTGTTTGCATTTAAATGGATTCCTGTTGAAAAAGTTGCCAGGCCATTACAAACAATACCGTATTGGTAAGGTATGCAATGTGAGTATTTTTAGAGGCTTTCTAGCTGAGCGTGGGCAGCAGTTGCATAACAATGGCCAGAACTTTACCTAAGACCTTAAGAACTTTTTCTGTATAAAAAACGCAATACATTTGGTCTCCCTGGGTGAAATAAATAAATAAAATTATTAACATACACACTTAATAGATTGTTGATACATATTTGTGATCCATGGCTCGCATTTTGTGCGGCTTCATTACCTCCGAAATAAAAGAATATAAAACATCCCACAAGGCTTGTTGTTTTTGCTGCTCTTCCCGGGCATTTGCTCCAACACATATTCCCCACTGAAATTTCCTTTTGATTTCACGCCGTAATTGGGTGTCAAACGTTACTTTTGTTACTACGATTTCTTTCTGTTCTGCCTTTTGTGCCTGGCACTTATTGACATCTGCCACCTTGCCCCATGACGCAATCGCTTCCATGTTTGTATGTGTGGCATAAAAAACATACATACATATATAGATAAATATATATTCCATTTGCACAGATATTCTTTGGGATGCTCTGCCGTATAACTTTAGATGAAAATCAGCTGCGCAGCGAATGATTGTCATGACGATAGCGCACAAATTGACACCGAACATAGCGAGAAAAGAGGACACAAGCCAAAAGTCACTCCAGATCAATAATATGCGATTTGAATGACGGACGGACCGACTGCCTGACTGACTGACAGAAGGGGCCGGGCCAATAATTTGGCAGGCAACTCGAAACCCAAATTTAATTGGCATGAAATCAAAGCTTTAACATGCTTATAATAAAAACATCAGAAAGTGCCATCGACGTCACATGATAATTTTCAGGCCAAAGTTGGCATTCAGGCAGAAAATAGCCACAGGAAGCAACAGCAACAGTTGCTGCTGGGGTTGCTGCGATTGCGTAAGCTAAGCCAAAAACCGGAAGTCATAAATCATATATGCCATGCATAGAGTATACCAAATATGTGTCGGTATGAGTGTGTGTGTGCTTGTGTGTGTGTGAAGCGCACTAACCACAGGTGTTGGTTGGGTCAGTCTGCTTTAGCAGCGCCCAAAAAACTATGCAAGCTGAATTTGTGTAGAAACCTTTCCTTTCCCTGCCCTTCTTGTCCTTTACACCGTTAGTGCCTGTTTTTTTTTTTTGTTCGGTGTGGAGCAGTTAGTTTTAAATTTTATTTTCGTTGGTATATATTTGAATGCCGCCAGTGTTTGTCGTTTGGGTTGCCAACTAGGCAACCAGAGCTGACGTCCCGCTCCGGCGTGCTTTCTCTGGTCGTTGTCGCCACAAACGGAAGCACTTTAAAATTATATGAGGCTGGTGCCGGGTCCGGCTGCGCATCCTTATGTGTCGTCAGCCACAAGCCGGTAACCAACGAAAATTCAACTCGAAAACTTTTTCAGCTATATCTGAGTGTATTTTTCCTCTGTCTCTGTGTGTGTGAAGTGTCGCCTCAGCTTGTCACAGACACCCACACACACACACACACCCACACACACACACACACACACACACACACATTGCCAGACGTGCATCCATCAGATATTTTATCTCTTGTATATATTTTTCTGCCAACTATTTTTCGGTTAGTGCCACTTTTTGATGCAACTAAGCGTATTTATTACTTATTTATATAGACAAGTGTCATCTAAAATCTACTCGCGGCACAAGCTGCAACCGCTTTGGACCACGCCCACATTCCAATGTGTGCACAATAAATAATTGAGTAGCACTGCGAGCTAACAATTGTTATAACTCTGCTACTTTTAAGTGTATTCAAGTGTTGGTTTCACAAAACATTCAACGCTTAAAGCATGTAATTATGTAAACGCATTTAAAACAATTAAAATAGCTTATGCAAAAATAAAAATAAATAAATTGTTGAAATTTAACTTGAAATTAATTAATTTTCTCAAGATTTTCCATATAATACATAAATTTGATAGCTTTTCCAATTAGTTTTGTCCTCAGTCCTAGGCCTTTCCTTAATCTAGCAGCATTCCAAGCTCGCAGCTAGTTATAACTCAGGCATTTGGCATGCCAGCTATGTTTCAGAAATAATTAATTAACTAGACTTTGGCTACATTCAACTAACTAACTAACTAACGACGACTCATGCTTTTTATTGTGTAAACTCGCAAATAACTGGATTAAATAGCATCAAATGCTTTTAGTGGAGTCTTAAACAGGTGCAGCTCTAGACCGTTGGGCCAAAGGACACTATCAGCCACCTAACTATAAACAGTTGCGGAGTTGCCATTTACTTGGCCAGCTGTTGATATACTTATGGCCAGCATTGTATGACCGTCAGAGCATTTACAAGCCAGCGAGCAACAGTGTTAAGCTGCTTAAAATTTATTACCTTTTGCTTGAAATAACTTGCCAGCAGGCACTACGAACAGCCAACCAGCCAGGCAACACAAAAACCGAAACAAATACACACACACACACGCAGATATAACGCCACATAAAACAATGCGCAATGATAACACAATAAAATACCAAAGACAAAAAGCATTTCGCCAAAGGGCCGGGAACAATAACAAGTGGCATTGTAATAATGCACAAAAAACAATAAATATAATAACCTGAAAGGTCTGCAGTTTCAAGGAGACACACGCAGGATTCCATGGTATTTTCCTCGCATATTTGCACAAAATCATTTACTGCAAGCTTCCAGTTTGTACTATTTGTCGATATTACCGTTTTTTGTACTAATTGGTGAGCTGGAAGACAATTTCTGAGAATTTCTATACCCATAAGTTGTGAAACGCATTGAACGCAGTAAATTGTTTGTTGAACAGGATGAAAAGCTCGCTGTGGATGTTGTCATGTCCATCTGTTCGTCTCGCTTTAGATGCCTCATTTTGGTGAAAGCAGAATATATATATTATATATATCTTAGACTTGGCCAGATTGGACCACTATATAATAGGCTAGCTTGTAAATGATAATTTTATCAACAATATTTTGAGTCCGACTTTGTATATCTCACCTCGTATCATTTCCCTCCCTAACAAAAATCCCGCTGTGTAATAGCCATCGTAAATTATAAATTTTCCCGTCACATAACATTAACTTAAACAAAAACAAAAACTTCCGTTAAAAAGTTTTTAGCATCTTATTATTATCTAAGCAATAATTTCTTCTTCTTTCAAGGCACGCACTTCCGCCTGAAAGCTACTCGCCCCTCCCCCCGCCTCTTTGAACTGTCAGACATATTTGGCAACAACTTGCGATGCATTTCCTGTCTGCCCCTCTGGCCCAGTCCGTACCCCCAGCGCTGCTTAAATAATAAATTTCAATTTTTAAAGATTTTTACGTGATATTGAAAAGCTTAGGTTGTTGTGTTTTTTTGCCAGTCGCCCCCACTGGCTACCCCTAAGGGACATGACTTTTGCTTTATTATGTGTTCTTCGGGCTTCGCTTCTGACCCGCTCATGTGCATTATGTTTGCTTTTTGTTCATATCAACATAAATAACTTATATAATGCTACACTTTGCTGATTTTCCTGCTTTTATTTATTTACTTTATTTATTTTTTGCTCTTCTTTTTTTCATTTCTTTTAATACACGTTGGTAAAAACGCCAGCAAATTGAAATGGGAGAGGGAAGCGTCGTGTCACATGAGCAGCAAATTGTTGGCACCTCGTTGTGTTTTTGTATTTTTCTTAATTTTGTTACATTAAGCTTTGATGCCCCTTGTGGATAACACAAGAAAATGATAAACTTTTTGCTTTGTATTGTATTTTGTAAATTACTTTTCACTGTTTTCTGAAGATGTGCCCCAGTGACCTGACAAACCGACAGACAGACGCAAAGGCAGCTAATACAAATTATTTACCAATATAGCTTCATGAATTATAACACGCTTTAAGTTATAATAAAGCTTTTTAAGTTACAGCTGCAAATTAATAATTTTAAAAATATATTCACAGTACAGTTTGCATGAGTTGATGAGACTAATAAATATCAACTGACTGTTTCTATACATTTGGTATGTTTTAAGAATTATTTGCCATCGCTTTGTTAGTTTGCTTGAACTACCCCTGGCCCTAAAAAACTACCCTAGATTCACTCAGGGGCCAAAAAATAAGTAAAAAATAGCAAAAACCTTACCGCTGGCAATTGTTGCTGCCGTTGCAGCTGTTGTTGTTGTTAACTTATGCCAAGTGAAGATAATTTGCCATGGTAACCAACAGCAGCAACGAAAGCAAAGAATGACAATTCGTGAAAGGGGGGAGGGGGTGAGTGGCACTGTGGTAGTCAAAGAGAGTAACTGCAGCATCAGGTAACTCCTAAGCTGCTGACTGCCTTCTGTTGCTGCTGCTGCTTCTGCTGCTGCTGTGGTTTTTACGTTTGTTGCTGCTGCCAGTTGACTGCGGTGCATGGGGTCAGGGGACGTGCTGGTTGGGACGCTTTTGGTAACGCTTATCCACTTGTCTTGTGATTTTAATGCAGTGGGCGAGGCCTTTTGAACATGGCAAAAGATTGCCAAGGGCAACCAACAACAGCAGCAGCAGCAACAGCTGCAAGTACTCGTAGATACTCTTGCCTCGTTGTAGGTTTTGGCTTCAACATTTGTGCTGCTGCTCAATGTAAGAAGGGGGTGGTAAGTTGGTTGGGGGTGTGTGTTTGTTGCTTGCATCTGTAGCTGACATTTGTTTGCTTTTATGCGTATGTTATGTCCTAAGATGTAGTTTAGTTGCTAATTTTCGTAGAGCATAATAAAGTGCAGCGGCGACTTTTCTTTTTTTTTCTTTTGACTCGCATTTGTCATGCCATGGTGGCCAGGACGAAGACAAAAACAACTGTCCATAAATCGCCTTAGAGGACAGCAGAGCAGTGCGCACACAGAAGCACGCGAAGCACACGCATGTCCTGGCCAGTCCTGGTCTTCATGGCTAGCATTGACCATTTGTATGAAATTGGCTTCTCTGTTGTTGCCGTTGTTATTGTTGCCGGCTGCATGCAGCACGTAAGTTGAATTGAAATTGAAGTTCGCTTATGGAATTGGAAAAACTGCTTCTGCGACTTTTGCAATTTTCTTCACACACTTCATGTTCAGAATTAATTTAATATTAATTTTATTTTTATATATATAAGAATACATATATATATATAGAGCTAACATTTCGTAAGTTGGCTCCGTTTGCTCTTCTTTTCTGTTGCTCTTTTACTAACCCCTCCCCCCGTTTATACACATTTGCTGCGATACTTTGCCCAGCTCCTGTCCAGGATCTTATGTTTGTGCGCTGCCACTTGAGTGCTCATTTTAAGATTTTTTCCACTTGCTTCCGGTACGGTAAGCTTCATGCGTTGTCCGATTTGGTACATGGAAAAGGACTAGCGACGACGACGCTGTGGACACCACTGGAATTTTAAATTATATTAGCAGGGCATAATTTCGAATTAAATGTAGTTTTTGGGCAAACACCGACTTAAGCACAACGGGTGATCTATTAAAAAGCTTTATGAAAATATAAGAATAATGATATTTGCTAAGTTTAAAAAATTAATTTACAAATATACAAATTCATAGCTAATATTTTAACTTATTTTAGTCTTTTGCTATATTCCTTTATTAAATTTGTACCGCATGTTTGGACACCCTGTAACAGGTTTTGCCATATGTAAGTTATTCTACCTTCGCCCGTTCCAACGTACCTGTGTTCCTGATGGTCTTTTACTCAATTCTACAGCCTTGTTGATGTTGTTTTTTTTTTCGTTTTATTTATTTATTTATTTTTTTTTTGCTTTAGCCAAAACCGCACCACACGCAATCAACGTCAGGGTTTTGTATATTTTGGTCACGTATGGGAGCCGACTCGCTTTTTTGGTCCTGCTCTGTAGGTAAAAGTGTCATTTGATAGTTTGCAGAACTTAAGTTCACTGCCAGGACTTAAAGCCGCTCCACTCATGCTATGCTCTGCGGCATGTCCTTCGAGTTCAACTAAGCCAATTAATTAAGCCGCCTTTGGTTGAGGTCCAAATATGTCAAGCGACGTTGTGCCTGTTGCATTTTTGGGCACTAGCGAAAATAAAATTAGCACAAAAGCAAAGACAAAATGCGAACTAAATAAATCAGCACCACCCTCGCTCAGAGAAGCGACTTTCTTGCCCACACGCACAAATTAAACCCAATGAACTTGCATAATGGCCAGGGCCAAAATGTTTCTCACTGTGGCAATATGGCGGCATTAATTAAAGTAATTTATCATTAGGGTCAAAATGAAGCCAACACACAGAGACTCGAAAGCTGAAAGCTGGAACAACCTTTGATTCCCAGCCAGGAAGCTGTATAAATATTTTGGCTTCTCGATTCGGGCAGCGACAACTACAACTGGACATAACTAAAAGGGGAGGATAAGGATCTTTTACTCCTACCATATGGTAATCATCTTCTTCTTTTGGCCAGTTCTAGTTGCTCTTGGTTTTTGGCTATTCGCTTCATTTCGTGCCAAGCTTTAATCTTTTAGCACGCATCTTTGGCATTTTTATTGTAATTTGTTTCGATTGCCCTTGCGTGTGTGTTGGGGTGCGTTGGCAGGAAGAAAAATCTACGAAAAATACACAAAAGCGAATAAAAACAAAAAAAAAAAAAAAAAAAAAAAACTGAAAGTTGCCTCGCAGAGAAAAAAATTTGCGTGCGACTAAAACATAAATTCGTTGTGGAGAAGTCGTCGAAGCGCTTGGACGGCTTCCTTTTTATTCTGCTCAATGTTTTTCCATTTTGGTCCTTGGCTTCCTTCTGTGACGTTTGCCAAATTGATTAGGCGCAAAAATCGCTGTTGTAATGAACGAGCGAGCTTCTGCCGGCTGCGGGGCACATTGCTGCATTGACTTTGATTAATAATGTTCGCTTTAGGCAGGTACAAGTATTAGTTGTGCAGGTGAAGTAGGAGGCGCCCGAACGTGTCCACAACCGAAACGAAAAGGTAACCGTGTGCTAATGCGCCGCATAAACGAAATGACAATGTGGTTCCGTTCTGTAAATCATTGATGAACATTATAAAGTGAGTTTGCTGTAACTAATTAAATGTTTATAAAGGCCTGAAAAGCGAATCAGGCCAAAACCTTAAATCAATTCAGTTTCAAAAAGTTATCGGATTACTTACAATACAATTTTCACATGAATTTTATTTTATTTAGGTTCGAATTTTCCCATGAGTTTTGGTTAAGTTTAAACTGGTCAAGTCTTTTAATTTAATTATACTTATAATATTTAATTATTTAATTTAGTTATATATTTTTTTATTGCAAATTTTCCATGTCCATTGATTTCTCTTAAAAATTGCATTACTTGCATTTAAGTTATTGCATTTTGAGAACAACTAAATATAATTTTCTTGCTATAATTCATAATAAAGTACAATTCATTTTGTAACTATTGTTGCCATTGTAAAAGCATTCACACACACACACACACCCACAACCAAAATTAAATCCAAATACCAAATACAACTGCAAGCGGCCATAATAAAGCATAAAATGCAAGGCGGCGAACTGCAAAATCCCAAGTCAATTAGAATTAGCAACCAAAAAGCCAAAAACCCAAGAGCTGCCAAATATGCTGCTGCCATAATAACTGTTTCCGACAGCGCCAGCGAGTGAGAGAGAGCAAGAGAGTGCGAGAGAGAGTGAGAGAGTAGTGGCTTGGCTGGGCGTGCGGCAATCACATTCATTTCATTTCGCACAGAAATTTATTTACATGGGCCACTGTGTTGGGGGGCGAGGCAGGACGGGGCGTATTGGGGACACGCTGCGGCAGCAGCCACTTCCGCCGGAAACTAGCTTTTAACCCCATGAACGGGTCTAGGCGTTAATATGGCGCTTGCTGCTGTCCCTCCATCCGCATTTGCCCTGCTCGGGCCCCGGCTGCGTAATGAAAAATGCAAATTCCCAGCGGCTAAATTCTAGCAAACAAGCAAAGCGACGCGCTGAGTGCTGTGCGCGTTTTGTATGAGTAGACAAATAGACTCGGCACTGACTTGCCTTCCCCGCCCCAGCCCGCTGCCCCCGCAGCCCGCGTCGCACCGCGCCACGCAATGCGATGCGATGCAGTGCAGCAGCAACCGTGGGCCAACAATTGCAGCAACGATGCCGCCGCTCTCCAGCGTATTGTGTGGCAAATGACAGGAAATTTAAAAGGATGCCTTTGTAGTCGTCGTCCTGCTGCTACTTCTGCTGCTGCTGCTGCTTGCTTGCCACACAACAACAGCAACAATAAGGAGGCAACAGCAACAACAACGACAACAACAATAACAACAACAGCCGCACCATAACAAAGTACTGCGTTCTGTTTCTCTCTTCTGTGCTTGTGTCTAGCTGGCGGCTATAATTTCAATGCTCAACTTGATAAGCAGCTTAACCCACGCAGCAACCAACCCAACCGCTGCCATCGCAGACGAGGGCTACACTTGACCCACCCCCACCCCCACAACCCCGCCCTACTCAGCTGAAACCCTTTTTGCCATTTGTATGTATTTCTGCTGAGCATTGCTTCAAATTTCACGCATTTAAATTAATTAGCGAATTGCGGGGGCGCTGAGAGTGCCAAGGATTTTGCATATGAGCTTATTGTTTGACTGTAATATCAGTTTGCAACGGTAAAGACATAGCTGTCATATAAATTTCAATCGAAACAAACTTTATTGTTGATATTTTTTAGGCTCCTGAGCATAATATGAGCTTTCAAAGTCTTCTCAAATTACTCGAATTTAATTATTTTGACATATTAACGATTACTTAGACATAAAATCATTTTCATTCATAAAATGAAAACAAAATTAAACGCCTTATTCTGTACTTATACTGTATTCTGGAAGTTATATTTTTTTATGCTCGATAACAATGAATTCTTTCGCCTGTTTGCTTTTGATAATAAGCTTGCTAAGCGCTTACTGTAAACTCTACTGAGTGCGAAAGCATTAGCATTGCCTTTAAATTATTTATAAATTCGAACAGTTTTATGCAAAAATCTAAAGCGCAGCTGCTGCCGAGCGAAATCAGCAGCGGCACATTTTGCGCATTTTGCGAAGACGCTTACAAAGTTCGACGAGGAGCCATTAAATTGAACAACGGGCGAGGGCTAAAGTGCGGACGGGGCGAATGTTGGCAGTGCCTCAGCACAATAGTTTATGAGCGAAGCTTATGAAAATCCTTTTGTTACACAATTTTACAGTTATTTTAAGTTGGCTGAGCTGGACGGGGCGCAGTAGCCAGGGCGAGGCCACGGCTAATTTTGCCCGCTCGGACGTGCACACAATGTTAAGGCATCTTTCGCCAGTGCTCGCTGTCCCGTCCTGTCAGGCAATTAAAAACAGTTGACATTTTGCAAACAGTGACAAGGAGCAAGCAGCAGCGACGTCAACGTCGACGGCGACGTCGCAGCCTATAAACTAAGCAACGTGCGTTTGCCTAAAATTATGCTAAGCTCTGCAGCCGTCGCTAAGAAAAGCGCAGCCAGACAAAGTAGACAACGGGGCGAATGAGCAACGTTTTCATGCTCTACCTCGTCCTCGTCATCATCATCTTGGCGCTGGTCGTGCTGCGTCCTGCTGTCATCGGCATAAGTACTTAAGGCAACAAAGTAGACTTTTGCATGCAAGCGCATGCTGTCCCACAACTTTGTGTATGCCAGGCTTTCCGGGCGAGTGGAAGAGATACGAGGTATTCTTTTTTTTTTTTTTTGGCGGGTTTGCATCTTGGCAGCAGGGCTATTGACAGCTTCAACAAACCGGGCATGCAGCATAAATAATTTTTTTCAATTTTTTCCAAGCCATTTTGCACAAGCAGAAAAAAAAAAACTTAACACAAAGTTGTGCTCGCTTCTGTTTTTTGTCTTTTTCCTTAAAAAGTAGTAGTCAACTTTTCAGAGTCAGTGGCTTTAAATGAGTTGTACATAATGTGGTGCAAGCTTATAGGAGTTGACGCAAAAGATAAGCCGCAGTTGCAGCCGCTCAACAAGTTTTCTCACTCATGTTGTCAGCTTACGGAGCGGATGATATCTTTGACTAGCTGGCCGAACTATGGAACAGGACCTCAGATATTTAGAAATATTTGAGATAAATTTTAAAAAGCTTAAAAATTACCTTCTTTATTGTGAATGCAAAACTCCAATAAAAAAATTAAATTTAAAATATATATAAGTAGGATGTTAATTTATTTATATAAAGCTAGCTCAAAATTAAAATTTAAAAGCTGACTGCTGACAGGTATTTTGTAAATTTTTTTCATTTAAGTATTCGATAAAGATTTTTGAAAGCATATTTTAATCAAATCAAATCAAATAATCAAATTTAAAAGACCTGTTTTTCTTACATTGCTTATGTATATTATTGCTTATATTGACATCTGACTACTGTAAATAAATTTTTAAGCTAATAAATATTTTGTATTCATAAATTTTGCCATGCATCTATTTACGTTTTGCCCTACTGTGAGCAAGGCAATTGCATTGAGATTTGTCTGTCTCCAGGCAACATAAGTTGGGTGTTGGGCGGACGGGTGGACGGACGGGCGGATCGGGCGGGCAGGCACGCAGCTGCTAATGTGTCTTGGGTAATTGACTCGGTAAGTTTTGCATTGTTGTCACGTGTAGTGTGTGCAACAAGGACACTAACCAGGCAGAGAGACGTTACAACTGAGTGCTGAGTCCTGTGTCCTGTGTCCTGAGTCCTTAGTTTCCTGTGCCTGAGCCTGAGCAATATGCAAATCAAAGTCAACGTCGTCGTCGTCATCGTCATCGTCTTCGTCGCCGTTGGTCGATTGCAGGCGACAAAACTAGCGCGCAACTAGGCAAACACTTCCGCTGGCCGGAAGCATAAAACAAGTCGACAGCGGAAGTTGCCAACGCTCTGACTTGCTATCCCACTTCTGGTCGTTCCCTCTCGCTCTAGCTGGTACTCTCTTCTTGCCGCCTTCTATTATACTCTTAATTCTGATATCGTTTCATGATTAAAGTCGGCTTGGCTCGCCCCAAACTTGGCTCACTTATTATAATTATTATATTTTATGTTCGCGTGCCTCGCCTCGCTCTGGCGACATTTGCACGTGAGCTGTTTAGCCAAAAGTGTTAAAACGGCATAAAAACATGGAGTCGAGCTGGTAATATGCACGCGATATGCAGCTGTGTGTGGATGTTCTCATGTGTGGGCGCTGCTGCGGGCTCCTTGGAGAGAAGGTGTTTACGAGTTGTGCAATTAATTTAACTGCTGCTCGCGAGGCCATAACAAAATTTATGACCAACAACAGTTTTGTCAATAACTTTTCTCACTGGCATCGCGCTGGCTGCCGGCTAATCTCGAGGGCACTTCATTAATCCACAACGCCAGTTAATGCCATGCATGTCAGAGTAGCAGATAAATGTTCCCAGGCCATCATGGTGCTCTGCGCCACCTATGCGGTGGCGAATTTATGAGCAGCAGCAAATGCAACTGCCAGGCAGCATATCAAATTATATGGCGGCCACAAAAAGAAATAACATCATGGCAGCTCCATCCAGCTGCTGGCGAGACGCGAGGTCCTTCGCTCCGCTGCCATCCTGCTGCCTGCTGCTGTTCGTGCTTCTCCTGCTGCTGCATAAATTCTGATGAATCACTGCAGCAGCCAACAGAAGCTGAAGTAGCACCTGCAGCCGCCGCTGGCAACACGAAAAGTTTCATCGTTTGCCGTTTCACGTAATGCGGCAGCTCCTCTAATAATAAATTTAGTTTGCAACGCGCAACGAAATTTCGGAATGCATAATTCAAAATAATTCAAAACACAGCGCCGCTGATTTCTCGTCTCGCTGTGCAGTCACAACAAGAGTAACCCCCCTCCCCCAGAAACCCCCTTGACACAACTCACCTAACCAATAAATAGATACATCGTATTTCTCGTAAAAATATGAGCCCGACTTTTTGCAGATTGCGTTCATTGTTGCTCAGTTCGGGGAAAGTCTACTTAAATCGGTTCATGGAATTGCGATTTCAAGGGCAAAATGACAGTAGAATTATCTGTAATTTGGCATTATACTGATTGTATACTTGGCTAAGTGTGCTTTCTTGGAGCTCAGGTAATTGGCGCGGATGCCAAAATTAATATTTTAGCATGGAAAGAGAGTGCGACAGAGAGTGATAATTAGAACCTGATCTAGTATGAACTGAACAGTGATTAAAAAAAATTTTTACTTATTAACCCATAAACTAATTGATAATTTCCTGTGTATTGCCTTTTCTGTTTTATTTTTTCTAAATAACTACCAACAATACTTATTATTTTACAAATAGTTTTTCTTCTTTTATTGCAGGTAAGTCCAAAAATCTGGGTAAATAATATGCCGACAATACTTTAAATACCTTTTACACTTCCCAGCGGTAAGTTACACATTTGTCTGATCGGTTGGTCAATTGTCTGCTAACCATTATACGCTCGAAAAAACAAAAACCAAAAAAAAAAAGAAAAAACACACACACACATTCACACTCACAAGCAGAGTCTCAATTGGGTCTCGAACAATTACCAATGTTTATTCTGGCATCCGGTCTGAAATTCTGATTGGATGCGGCTTTGCACGCTGGCGATACACTTAATAAAAATTTTCAACAATTCAATATCATTTTTATTTGCGTAGGCATAATATTGAATTTATCACAGCGTTCGTGTAATCACACAAACATACATATACTTTTCACTCAATTATACACAACAATAAATATTGAATACAAACAAACATGACGCACGCACAGTGGGGCCGGGTACTTTATTTAATAATAAACTGCCACGCTGCCGTGGCCCATTCTCACGCCCAGCATTCGCTTAATATGCATTAAAGTGCAATTCATATTTATTTGTGCAAATTTTTCACATTCGCCAAAAACCCCCCTATGCCCCGCTCCAATTCGCGTTCGCTCGTTCCGGCTGCTTTTCGCCCTTCCGCCCAAAAATAATATGCTGCAAACCGGGTGGGGTAGAAAAAAAACTATCTGGCCGACAACGAGGCCACAATACACTAACAAGCATATTATGTGAATTATACCTGTAAGAACTAATTATATCCATCTTCGATGAAGCTTAAATTTATAATTTATTCGGATTTTAGCCAAAGTAATCGACAGATTAATTTTTAAAATCCTATGGGCTATTTACTCAGTTGATTGTACTATTGATGTCCGTGCAGATTTTACAACAAAGTGATGGTACTCTTCTGGTTGTGTATATAAAAATTACACAATATCAGCAGAGGCAGGAGCAGGAGCAGGAGCTGCGTGCCAGGAGCGACGAGCGACGAGCTTCATTCGCTCCATGAGCTATGCTCACGCATAAACAATAAATAAGGCTTCATAATTTTCCTTCATTGAACTTGCCGCCCAGCAACTTCATCATCGTGAGGCTGGCATTCCGCCCGCATTGTTGTCATTGGCAACACGGACTCGAACCAGGACCCAGAGCCCGGACCCAGACCCGGACCCGGACCTGGGCCGTGCTCGATCCATGGCCGTTGCTTGCAGTGCAGCAGTAGCTGCTGCTGCTGCTGAATCCTGTGAACGTGCTTTTGTCGTAATCCTTTGAATTTCGTTGCAATAATTCCACTTGAATGTTTATTTGTGTATACAGCACACACACACACACACACACACACACACACACGTACCCACTGCGTGCCGGATGAGAGAAAGGAGGTGTGGGCGGAAACTGCAAAGTGGCAGCAAGTCGGCCTTATAGTTTATAAGGTTATTGTTTGCGTCATGGGCGCCATTTTAAAACGCCGCAGCAGCGACACCAGCAAAAGAAGCAGCAGCAATTTGCTGGTGTTACGTTTATAGGCAACTACTCGAATTGGTCTTAGCCATTTGTTTGGCAACAAATCTAACAATTCTGCAAATACGCAATACGACAGGTGCCATCTCCGTGTAAAATCCATAAATTGTTGCCGCCACTCTCATCTTTTCATTCATAAGCTATTGATGCTTTTTCCATTAGAACCTTCTCATCCTCTAGTCGCATTCAAATACCCCTTCTCTCATCAGCGTGTTCAAAGTGCTCGTGGTTGCCGCTCTGGATTCAAGAGGCTTACGCCGAGCTGGCATTACGTTGCCTAGTTCCATTACATGCCTGCCTCCCCCTCATATTCAATTAGCTGCAGATTCTTTTTTGCGACAAAAGCGGTGTTGATAAATCCCCTGCATGAACTCCAGCATTCAGTTTTCAGTTTTCATTTTCGGTTTGAGATTTCAATGCATTCAAAGCAATCGTCATGCATGTAATTAAAATTGGTTTAAGTATGCCCCAAGGGCTCCTAGTCCTAGCTGAACACCAGGCGCAGAGCTTGCGCCTGTGGGCTCTCAAATTGCCCCAATGCCAAATGGATCGATTTCTCAATTACAGTTGCGGCTGTTTCAGAAGTTTTGGCTGTGATTAAAACGTAGAAAATTTATTTTAACTATTCGCATTCCAATGATAATCTTCTTTACCTTATCTTTTTAATATCTTACTAAACGATTTTCATATTTGATTAATTTAATTTGTATCTACACTGAGCCGAATTATCAGACATATTTGTATATTGAAATTGGAAAGATGATGTTTGTTCTATTTTTCTAAATTTTTTATATATATAAACTATGTTCAGACTTGTGTGTAAATTTGATGATCGTAATAAAATATCGATTCGTAGTCTCAGCGAATTTCACTTTATCTTAACAAATGCATCCACCCTCGCTTTATTTGAGGCTTTATTTCTGCTGTTGGCATTCTCGGCTTTACATTTTTTGGCAAAGGGATCCCTTTAGGACAGAAATATGTATCATCTCTGGCCAGAAAGTAGCTCAGTTATGGGCTCACCAACGACAACGAGGTAAGTCAAGCTCCAGACAAAACTCAATTCAGCTGGCAAGCTAAGCATTGGACTGTTCCATAGCAAATTAACAGAACAAAAGCCGTAGTCCAACAATGGGCGAACTGGCAATGGGCAATGGAAACATGAGCAAAGCAAAGCAAAGCAAACATACAAACAGACAGACAGTTGGACCGCTGGACAGTTGGGGCAGTTGGGGAACTGAGCTTTAACCAAATACCAAGTGGGCTTAGACCAAAGTACAGCAGCGCAAATGCTCGATTTTGAATTTATGCAGTGTTTGGTTTATTATTACGATGTGTGCGAAGAGTGGGCGTGGCTAGCTGCGGCAGCTCATTTCCGCATGGAACGCCCACAAAATCAAAAAAGCCGCACACAAAGTCACCGTGGCCGTGTGAAGGCCATGCCCGGCACAGCAATAGAAGCCGATGGAAGCGCTCTAGGTATAGAAGTAGCTAGAGGAGGGGGGGCATCGGTGCATCTGCATGCATGGCCGCCTGTTTGTATGCAATGCAACGGTGCTGCTGCTGTGCGGTGAATGTCTTCCTGCCACGCCTGCTTGCAATCTCAGTTTGTGGTTAATATTATGCTGCATTTCTCATTTCGCGTGGCTAGTTACTGTTGTTGTTGTTGTTGTAGCTGTTGTTGGTTTATTATCGCTGGCAATGCCAGTGCAAACACGAGGCTGGCCATCCAGGCATCGAGCATCCTGCATCCTGGAATGTCCCTGTGCCTCTGCAATTGCCAGCGCCCGTCCCTTGAACTGGTTTGGTTTATCTGTTGTTGGTTTTTGGTCGCCCGTCGCTGGCCTTCGTTGTTATTGCAATGTTTTTGACAAATAGTCAGGGAAATGCACACGGATGTCTGTTTATTGTGCCGTGCATGCGGTTTACGTTTATCTTCAACTTATGCAGACAGTTGTTGTGACGCCCCCGCCCCGCCCCGCACCCATCTGGACATTCTGTGGTCTGAGACATTTTCAGTCATTGTGTTTGCACCAGACACATTTTGTTGTGGTCCAGCGTTGCAGCTCCTCCTCCTCCTCCTCCTTCTCCTCCTCCTGCTGCTGCGGTGACCCAGCTCCAGGATAACTGTTTGGCTTTGCGTGTATCCATTGTGCCTAGCTCAGGTTTGTTTGTTACTTTTGTGTGTACGTGTGTGTGTTTTCAATAATAATCTAATTAAGTGCAGTTTATGAATGTTGAGAGTACAGATATGACGTTGCCAGGCTAATGAACTGCGGAAATGACAGTTGAGAACTGCATCTTGACAGTAAGCGGCTCCTTACTTTAGATTATATACTTTATATACATATTAATTTTATAAAGTAAATTGCAAGAAATATGATTCTGTATATTTAACATAATATTTGATTAATTACTTGATCTTTGGTCCCCCGTTGACAATTGTACTTTTCCATTTTGGCCAATTCCTTGAGTTTGGTGTATAATTAATTTTTGCATGTCCCTTGCATGAATGACAAAACTGCATTATTTGATGAAAACCAACTTCAATGCCAGACTCAAAATTTAAATCAAAGTCGCAAATCAAAGTGGGTAACTGAATGGTATCTGAAGGCTGATATGTGAAAGGCAATTGTATTGTGAGCCTTTGAATCATCTCAGTTACGTTGTTCCTTCTCTCTCTTTCTCTCTCTCCCTTGGCATTGTCTTCCATTGTCTGGTTGCCTTTTAATAGCTTAATTAGCTGAGGCTCATGCCAAAATTAATTAAGCCAGCCAAAAGGTACACAATGAACACGTACAAGTGCCATTGCATAACAGCATTTTCCGAATTGATGTCTTGTCTGTAAAATGCCTGCAGGCCTTTGCTATTGAGATTATTGCGAATCCAAAATGCAGCTTGAAATGCGACTATCAACAAAGTTGAAGAAAATTACAACTTGAGAACAAAAGTTGACGTTGTTAGCGCGGTAAGCAATAAATCATTTATGCGAATTTATTGCGATAGGATTTGGCTTATTATTCAGCGCCTGAAAATTATTCTACAATGTTAATTCAATTAAAATTGTAAAGGTTTCAAATATGCCGTACAAAGGCAACTAACTAAATGATAACTTGCAAATTTTGACATGCGATTAAATGTCATGACAAGCTATAAACAAAAGATTTAACTTTTCCTACTGGCGGTTGCATAAAGTATGCTGTTCAGGTGCACCAAAACTATGCTAAAGTTAGCTTACACGTTCGTGAATGTGTGTTTGTGTCTGTGTGTTAAATGCCTAACTCAATTATGCCTGGGTAAATGTTTGGCACAAAAAGCTCAAAAGCCACAGCAAAACAACCAGCACGAAGGACTCCTGGCTTCCCCTCCCCAGGCTCGGGCTCTAGGTAGGTCTTGTTCGTCCTTGCGGCCAACGTGAAACAAGCGCCAGCTGCGCCTAATTGCAGGCAACGCAAACGCAACGCTCGCAAATTCATTTATACATGCAATAATTTGGTTTATTATTGGCAGAGTTGGGTCCCAGGCAACCCAGCTGCCAGCTACCCCTTTGACTACATTTGCCATAACTTTTAATTAAATTAAAATGCACAGCCAAATTCGACATACACAAACGACAAACGATAAACGACGAGCGGCGTTCGACAACGTGCAACTCGCAACAGGCAACTCGCAACAGGAAACCTGTGCACCCAAAAACTTAATAACCAATTTGCTTTGTGGGCAAAATGCCGTGCATTTCGTTTATTGAAATATTTATGAATATTTGAGCAAAGGCAACTCAAAAGTGACTTTTGTAGGCTGCTGCCGATTTTAAGATAATTAAGTTAACCCTGATAGCTAATCAGATATTCTAGCCGCGGCGTATAAATAATGCTGTATCAATAATATGACAGCTCGAAGCGAAATATTGTCTTAATAAAAGTTTGAAAACTGATGCTCCTCTAAAAAAAATATATATATATTTTCTGCATAACTTTCAATTTGTAAAGATTGTAAATTAGTTTTGAACATTTTTGTACCTTAAGATATATTAGTTTCTTAACTGGCAGGTCTTAATTATCTTACCTTAAATCATAACCCCAATTTTCAGTTAGCTCAAGTTGGGAACAACCTTTAGATTTCATCTTATCCCTTATTTTGTTTCACGCTCAACCTTCAGCTACCCTTCAGCAGGACACTTGGCATACACCTTTACTGTTGTCCTCCAATCTCGACTCGCCCCAAACTATTTGCGTACAGTACTTTTTCTTCTTCTATTTTTTTTGATTCTATTCTCTAATGTGCTTGGTTGCCATATGGCATTCGCTTGGCGCTTCATAAAAATGCAAACTTATGCTTTTCACAACTTTTGGCATTGGCCACACTCTCCTCGAGGATGATGTCCACACGACACACCCACACACACACACACATACACACGCACACACACTTGTAATCCAATTAAAGGTGGCAGTGTAGTTGGCTTTTAGCGTGCGGTGGCCAGTCCGGCTGTTCCCATATTGTTGAGCCCCGTCACTTTCCGCACTTTCACCGGGCCATTGCCATCAGCTGGTCACCTTAAAAGCTTTTACCAATCGACAACTTGCCTTGATTTTCAGCATCAGTGCAAACTGCGTGGCTACAGCCACGTTGTCCTGTTCCTGGCCTCGTACTGGTACTGGTGCTGGTCCTGCTCCTGGCTGCTGTTCGCGTTTTACGTATACTTAATTTGATTTTTCACACAGCCAGTCCCCCATAACATACCCCGTGAAACCCACACACCCACCCCACACACACACACAACCAGTGGTCATGCTCTGATTTTCATGGCACTCGCACTTGGGCAGAAAAGGGCGGGCAGCAGTACAGTAAAAAAATCTAATTTCTGTGCAATTTAACGAGACATTTACGTTTTTTCATTTGATTATCTCACAGTCAGTTTGGTAACGGGGCGCACATCGGCCACGCCTCTCACCTCTCTCGACACTCTCAAAAGCGTTGATTGTAAAGATTTGCAACGATTCCAATATAAAAATACCAAACGCTTGCGACTTACCTTGTCACGGTGCAAGCTACACTTGCACTTTTTATTAACCCTCAAAGGGTATTACAGAACTCAAGGAACGCTTGAGATGCTCGATGAAATTATGTTAATTTGGCATTTATTATCATATTAATAAAAGTTGCTTTCAAATAAATGAATACTTATTGCAAATACATATTTACACATGGCACATTTGCAAGAAATTCTATTTGAATAAATGGGAATTTTAAATTTATAAAAGGGTATTTAAAGTTCACCATTCAACAGAAAATGTGTGTCAAATTGCTGTGTGCAGGCTGCACTTGCATTTTGTAGCATACTTTTCTGGGCTTTGGTTGAAGTTTTCGTGTAATTTGTTTTATGTGATTGTCCATTGGCTTCATTTTGGATACACATTAGCCGAACGCGTAGTGGCAACCACAGCAGCGTAGTGACACACACACACACACACACACATGTACGTAGCAGTATGCAACAAATAGCACATGTAGTAGTGAAACCGTAGAGGACACAAACGCACACCTTTTGTGTACGTGATGTCATTATGGCCAAAAGGTAAATTTCAACTGTCGCACACTAAACGACTCTTTGCTCGTTTTAGCCTCGTCCCCTGCTTTAACCCGTACAACCCCATGTGGCAGCCAACTCTCTATCAGCTGGCGTATCTTTTTGTGGCTGGTTGGCCACCAAATCGCAGCTTCCCCTGAATCTGCCCACGCAAATGAACGTTTAATGTATTTGACATTTTGAAAGTCAACCCGAACGGCAACCGGATACAGCATCTAAACATATGGAGAATGGCTGCTGGCTGCATTCTGCACAATCTCCATACTCTATGACCCCCCCGTTCACAACGAATTCACATTCGCTGCGTTCCACATTTGTCATTCGAGGTGACCCGATTTTTGTGGTCTTCTCTCCGTGTCGTTGCGCCTGTTTAGAGTTTAAATTTTGCTGCCTGTGGCATGTGGCCAGCACTTATGCTCCGGCAGCATTCTTGCATCCTTGCGTCCAATTTGTTGTTCTAAACTGTTTGGCAAATTTGTTATTTAAATAGGGCGTAATTACAAGCCCACCGCCCGTTGGCAGTGATTAGACTGCCAACACGATCCGCGAAGCTTGTTTTGACTGCATTCACAATTTATGGTATTAGTGCTGCCTAAAAATGTAGACATGGCAATCGAAAAATCCTTGCTCATGGCAAGTATTTAATGTGATCGATTTCGATAAAGAACTGCCAATAATTTCCCTAGAGCACTTTTAGTGGCGGCTCTATCACATTTCGTCAATTTGTCATTTCGAATGGAAATCGTTTCTCAAACTCCCGCGCATAATTCTCCATAATTTTTGTGGTGTGTCATTGGCGCTAATTAGTTTTCATGGGTTTTCCGCGGCTCGTTAGTTTGAACAACACGAAATGCCACCCAAAACATTTCGTCTTAATTAGTGTTGGGCATACATATACAAAATTCGAAATGCCGAGGACAATTAATAAGGCACACAAATTTGACATTCATTGGACAGCGCCGTCGAACTTTATATTCTCTACGTTCTGTGCATTATATTCACTTCCTTTTTTTTACATGCTGTCATTTATTTGCTTTTATTTATGCATTATTTTTATGGTCACCGTGTGCTGTTGTTGTTGTTGGTGAATTTTTTTATGGGCCAAGAGTCATTACGTTGGGGCTACTGTGTTGTTGTTTGCTTTGACTAAACAAATATTATGGCCATTAAGTAAATTGGTCAAAAACTGTGTGTCTATATGACTGTCTTTGTTGTGCCTGTGGCCTGCTTGTTATTGTTATTCTTTGGATCTTTTGAGTCGCCCAAATGTAGCCAATAAATGTCAGCTATTAAATACAATACACACACAAATAAAAAAACTAAAAAAATGAAACGCCTTGTACTCATTTCATAGTTTTGGTCGATAATGAAGCTCCGCTAAAGTTTTCTTGGTTACTCTTCAGTTAATTGAACTTGGCATGCGGTCCAAGCAATTAATCAACGATTTTGTCAAGGCGTCGAAAACAAAATGAGGAAAATCTGAAATTGCTGCAATTATGCAAATTGGAATTTTTTTATTTAAATTTTTATACCCAGCACTCATTAGAATAATAAAACTAAGGACGCACTATTTCATTTGTATGTTACACTAAAATACACAACTCTAATAAAAAATTTGCATAATTTAATTTTTTTGATATTTACTTAATATTCAATATACAACTTTCTGAAAAATAAATTACAATTTTATAATATATTTTATTTACTAGCAATAGGGTATGCCGTAGTCAACCGTATTATTTTCTTTTATCTATTTTTATTTTCGTATTTCGTATTTTTTTTTTGGTTACTCAACAACCCTTTTTGACTGTGAGTTGACCTTGCTTTGTTGTCTCATTAGACGCATAATTACGCCGCTCAATTCTGAAACCCGGGATCTTAAGACGAAATTAAAAATAAATTACAAGGAAATCGCGACAAATCGAAGGCAAAGCACTGTAGCTTCACCTCTTAAGCCCCCAACCCACCTAAGAACCTGTCAAAATTAGCGAAATTAATGCGCAAACGAAGCGAAACTGTCGAAACACAAAAGAACGCAACAAAAATGGCGGCGTATGTGCCACATTCCGGGGAAATGTGAACCTAAGAGGGAAAAAATAAGAAATTGAGCACCATAAAGCAACGCTCAATGAAATTGAAACATTTGCCGAGTCGCTGAAATTTCCTTTACTCATTATGCGCAGCGACAACCCTAACAGAACACCCCCTGCCCACAATCCCCTGCCCGTGCAGATTGAAATCCAATTAATGCCGCTGATGGTAAAAAACAAAAAATAAAAAAGTAGAAGCTTTCAACTGATTTTTATGCTCACTCCGCCGCTTCCTGGGCCTGCCTTTGATGAGCAAACGACTTGGAAAAGAGGAAGTGGTGTGGGGCACTGCGTAGCTAGGTGGGCGTGCATTGAAATCCTTTTTTAAAATGCCAAACGCGTCGCGGCGTTAATATGTCAAATTAAAGACTGAGACGCGGAGCCCGGCGAGGATCAAAAACTTGCCGATGGCAACCAAACCGGACAACCCGCATCCCAAACTGTCAGCACAATAAATGTGACCGCGTATCGAAAATGAAGTTTGACGAAAGTTCCACCGGCTTTGGCGATAACCACAACCCCTGAACACTGCACCACGACCCTAAAATCCAATTGAAATATCGCTGGCTTAATTGAACACGGCTGCGAGGCGAATTGCTGGGCAAAGAATTTTTTTTCTGTGGAATAGGTTGATAAACTGGTAACCGGAAATCGAGGTTGTTGGGAAGTAGTTGGTGATGCAGCGGTTTTATTCCGAACGGGAAAGAATATTTTTGAGAAAAGTAGATAAAATGATTTGAAATTCTCAAAACTATGATTTGACCCGATATCATTCGTCCCCAATTATCTAGCTGCATATTAATATATATGCATCCAAGATAAAACTACTATATTAACTTTGGTCACGCCCACTAACTAATTAACACAGCCCAGTAAACAGCAGCTGGGTTTTGGTTATTTTGCTACTATCCAAACTTTTTCCATATCCTGTGAAACATTCAGTCAATTACCAAAAAATGCTTTGTTGATTTAGTCAGCGCTCATAATACAAATTTATGTGTGTGCTTAATAAATAAACATTTTGTACGCTACACAAACTCAAATAGACTCAGCTAGAGAATTAGCAAATATTCCAAGGGTAAAACCAAAAACACAAAAAATAAATAGATACAAAATATGTATATGCCGTACAATTCTCTCCACTTGACAACAAAAATATGCGAACAATAATAAAAACAACTGTTGTATACTTCAACAGACAGACAGCACGTAGCACACAACACCCAACAACAACAATTAGCATGGAATGTTTACATTGTATGGAATTTTACTTAATTATTGACAATTACATTAGGATATGAAAAGGCTATTCCACCATAAAATTTCACTTCGAATTTCCAATTCATTTTGGCACATAAGTTTTGGACTTATCTTATGTGGCACAAATATAACTTAACTTAATTAAATAGAAATCCATATAAAATATGAATTGAGTAATTCAAATATATGCATACAAATTAAGCATATGAAATATAAATGGAAATGGCTAATTTTAATTTGTATGAATTCTCACCGAAATACATACTTATTTGCAATTAAAATCCATGAAATTAATTTAACTAGAAAAGGTTCAATTTCTTTATTGTACTTTCAAAAGATTGTTGATAAACTAATTTCAACAATTGTTTATAATAAAATTTAAAGTTAAATTTTAATTCAATAAACATAAGTAGCTTATGTAGGAAGACCTCAACAGGCAAAGACTTTTGGTTCTGAGTGGTTAAGGTTTATTGTCACTGTCTCTTTTACTCTATTGCTCTTTCAGTCTGGTCTGTTGGGAGTCTCCTCGAAAGGGCCATGTTCATGTTCCCAATTAGATTTTATTGTTTTGGTGCGATTGCAGTTCCCATTGTTTGTTGCCTGCTGTTGCTGTTAGCAAGCTGCCAGCTGTTATTGTTGTTGTTGTTGTTGTTGTTGCTGTTGTTTTGGACTTTCTAATTGTTGTTGTTGTTGTTGTAATTAGTGAAGCGCAAACAAATGTCGCCTAATGATTCGTTGACTGCCGTCGACAACGACGACGCCATTTTGTGCCGACTCACACATAAATCTATACATACACAAATTGTTGTTGTTGTTCTTGTTGTTGTTGGAATTGTTGGTTTATTGGGTGTAATTACATATGTCGCGCTCTCATATTTACATGGCAATTGGGTACAGACATTGTAAATATGATTTACAATGGCAGCGAACACAAGTTTTAAGCTGCCTTGCTTTCAACTTTGGCCAACCTTGGCAAAACTCATTAACGTATTGGCCAAAAACAACCGCTGGCCAATATAAACACACTCACACTCACACACACACACACACTGGCAAGCACATGCTAGTTCAATAATAATTAGTTTGAGATTTAATTTTAATTACGCCGAGTTGTCAGCTGAGCTCCGCTGAGCTGCCATCTTGTGTGTTGATGGCCATGTCCGTATCGCCTGCGGCGGAAACTGCCTGCCAAGACTGTAATTAATATGGGGGACCCAGGCACGAGACAACTGATGTGGACAGACACATGTACACATATCTAACATATATCTCTACACATATGAAGATGCCTTCACTGGGATTGATGGCGAAAGCTGTTTATTTACTTACCAAACGCAAAAGGGTTTTGGTTTCGTTTCATTAAGTTTCGTCAGTAAAATATAAACAAGATGACAGCCGTTCAAGATTCTTGGCCAGTATATTCGACAAAGGTTATTCACAGCGATTAATCGCAATAAGTTAAAGACACCTCTTGAAATTGATTCAGGGAAAACTTTCAGTGATGTTAATCCTAAATGCTCATCGAATTAGCTAGAAAAAATATTTTAATTTTAAAAAATGTACTGTAAATAAAATTTTGTATATACCAACTTAAAAGTGTTCAATAAAACGGAGCTTATATTTTTCGGTTTCAAATATTTTCTAATTTTTAACATTTAAATCTAGTGAGGGGAATTTGTAGAATTCGGACAGGCTTACATAATCATTGACAGCTGTGCAGTCCATTTGGTCCATAATAGTTTTCCATGTACATATAATAGACGGCCAACTGGCAAGGGGAGATGGGGTAGCGACTTTTGAAGAAAGTCTGCAACATCATCAACAATATTTCACTTGATTTAATTTCTGCCTTAGCCAGAGAATTTGTTGCAATTTGCACATACACACATTGCGCTCGGTTTTTTCCTCTTTTTTTCTTTCTTTTCTTCTTTTTATTATTTTGATGAATTATTATGCGCAACATAATTTTCGCCAGCTCATGACACTCAGCAGAGCTGGAGCTCAGAGTAGACCTCCATTGGGGGTTTATCTTTTGTGCGGTGCCTTATGTTGTTCGGTCCATGTGTTGGGCTGGCCGTCAAAAAAAGTTTTTCCAGGGCTTTGCTTTATTTATGCATGCCTAATTTATGAAAATTTGATGTACTTGTAAGCTATTTCGGTATAATACTTTTATATTTGTTTGCACATAACCGCAACTCATGCACAGCTATCCGAGCGAGCCTTCGTGCTGGCGATGTGCTCGATGTTGGCGCCTTGTTTTTCTTTTTGGCTGCTCTGACGCTCTGACCGCGCTTCAAAACTTGCGCCTAAATAAATTACTTGTAAAACTTTTCAAATACTCGTAATTCTACATGATGTTGTTGAGGTCGTCAACGCAACACAGAACGCAACGTTCGTTGCAGCCCCTTTCGATATTAGCCATAGCCAGCGACGTTATCGTCAAACTTTACTAAGCCAACATAAATACCATTTACTGCAGAAAGTTGCCAGCACACCAACAACAACAACAGCTACAACAAACACAAAAACAGACAAACGAACACAGGACACAGCTTTCATAAAAATAAGTGAAGCTTCTTGCACTGAACACACAAATCGAAACTAAACATTTATATGCTCTATAAATATGAACGTATGATGATCTACAGATATGATCTGTTAATAAAGAAAAATTATGTTTAAACAAAACAGAGATGTTTAATAAATAATTTTTAAACAATAAAAATTTACTTTTAAGATTAATATATTACTTCTATATAAATTTGTTAGAAATTATGCCATTTTAAAATTTATTATATATCTTGTGTTACAATCAGCTTTAATACGTGTTTCTACTGTAATAATACCCTATAAAAATGGATACCACAAAATACGTTCATATGTATGCATAATGTGTTGCCTACTTTTCGGCGGGCGCTACAAAACTCTCTGTAAGCCCATTCAAAGCAGCTCTGCTTTTACGTATTTATCCTTTTGAATGGTATGATTTTTCTTCAACTTTTACCAGCTACCTTTGCTCAGCTCTGCACTTGAAACAAACTCCCACCCAAGTCCAATGCTTCTGGCGTTCTTACAACCCGCAAGCATACAACGTTTATTTTATTGACTTTGCCCACACATTGCATATGGTCGGAGACATTGAGGGTATGTGTGTGTGAGTGTGGGTGGGTGGGAGGACTTTCTAATAAGTTGCCGCCATTCGAATCGACAACAAGCGAACAACAAACAACTGTTCATCAATACTTTTAGTCGACAAACAGAGACCAGTTCCAAGTGGGCAAAGGGACTGCTCCCCAAAAGTGGCAACAAAGTTGTAAATTTGTGTATCAAAGTATCTGCCAGTCTCTATGTGTGTGTGTGCCAATTTCTTTCTAGATTTTCATATTTGTACTTTGTCTACCTTACTTCAACGAAAGTCCCATGCTCCCCCAGCCAAAATGTTGATATAGGGGCGTTTTATATTTAGTATCAATATTTCGTATTGTATCTTGTTTTGAGCCCGAAACTTTTTTACACACAACGCAAGTTTCGTGCGCACCCTAAAATGTAGGTTGGCTAAGGCAAGTTAAGCACACCCCGAAGGATGCATCCTTGAAAGGAAACACTTTAGCCGCTGCTGCTGCTCTTCCTTCGAAATGTTTTGTAATGGGGGACCTACTTAAAGGGCTGTTAAAACGACGGGACGTATTTTGGGGATGATGCAAAGTTAATTTAAATCTAAGCTTGCTTGATCTTGATCAAAATTGATGAGCTACAAATCAAAGCTCAAAACAAGAAACATTGGATTGATTTATACTTACAATTGCTGTCCTGCATATAGGATACCTTATTAAAAACACATACGACATGCCTTACCCATGTTTTAAATATTTGATTTATAATTAAATATTATACATAAAAGTAATAATTATAAATTTAATACAGTTAAATAATTATGCGATTCCTAAAATTCCACTGAAAACAATTTTGTATTGTTCTCTATATAAATCCTTTCTCTTCCAATCTATTGTAGCACATCCTTTGCGTATGTCCTATATCAAATCCAGGCAGGTATTCAATAATATAATTTGAATGGCTTGCAGAAAATTTACCATCAGCCCGCATACTTTCTGCACTTAGTGTTGCGATTCAGGCAGCCCTAAGCCTGTTGCGCAATCCTTTCACACACACACATACACACACCCCCACAATACAAATGCCCCATGCTGGGGGCTTATAAATAAAATTCTATAAAACTGAACTGTCACCAGCAGCAACAGGAGCTCGCAGCCCGGGATATGAGAGCACAGACGGAGTCCCTGCTTCACGCTGCCTATAATAACATTAAAACATTTTCTATATCAATGATGCATGACGTACATCAATACGTCATTGTTGCAGGGGTATGCGGCGGGACAAGTGTGTTCATGTGTTGCATACATTTAGGCTGGCATTTTGTAAACTCGTTTCCTAAGAATGCCAGGCAGGCAGGCCGAACTGATTGATTTACATGCTTTGCCACGCGCGACTAGCGCGACATTCGCATTGACATGAAATGCCATTGGACAGGCCCCAGTTTAAATCACCCGCTCGCCGCGTATCCACTGAGCCGCAACACAAACGGCAAGAAGAAGAAGCAGGAGATGAGCAAGAGTGATGGGGGGAAATGTGAGAGCGGGTCTCGCATTAAATATCAATTTCGTTTATCTGTGCGCCTGATCCTGTGCCCACTTAGTTTTATTAGACAACCCACAGCCACCAAATTGCTAACAATTTCCTTTATTATAAGCATTTTGGTTGTGCGTGTGTGTGTGTGTGTGTGCTACGTGTTCCAGCTGCCAGCTGCTGCAGCTGGCAGCTAACAAAAATGTGTTGCCTAGGCCATAGGCGCGCATTACTATAAATTTTTAAACATTTCAGCAGCAGTTGGGGGCGTGGCTACAGGTGTAAAAGGTGCTCTTTAAAGCGGCGCAGAGACGAAACGAGAGTTACAACAACTTTTATGGTCCACCCCAAACAATGTATGTAATAATCTTCCTGCCTTTAGAAATCACAATTTTATTGACAACTCAAGTTCTTGTTGATTACATGTGTGTGTGCGCGCGTGTGTGTGGGGTGTGTATCTGACAGATAACACTCACACACACCCTTTTAAGTTTATTAAATTTGGCAATTTCTTAGACCTGCCTACAAGCTTAGGTTTTGCTGTCCAGCGCATCCCCGAGATCTCCCACTGTCCACTCCAAATCCCTGGCGATTGCGTGCCTAATGCTTCTGTTCATTTTTCGTATGTTCTCTCCTTTAGATACTTTTTGAGTGGGCTATGCTTACATTATTTAAGCGTTGGAAATCTCATAGAAAATTTAATGTTGAAATTTTCAATTTTTTTTGTATATAATTTTTGCTTTTAAAATCATACGAATTTCATATAAAAAAGCAAGACAATTTTTTTTATATGTGTTATTTTAAGATTCTTGCATTTTAAGAGTATCTCCAGTTCGTTGTGCTACGCACAGCTCTATTGTCTTGTTCACAACATGATTTTTTTTAGCTTTTCTCTGACAAGACATTTGTGAATCAATGGAATAAGGGTCGAGGGTGGACATTGTTTGGGATGGAGACGAAAAATATTATTAAAAAGGTTTTCGGGCCCTGCTGTCATACATTTATGTACGAGACTTTTGAGCTGGTTTGATTGATTAGCAGTTGTCAAATGGCTACATATGCAGTTTATATATATATTTTGTATTTTTTGTCAACAAATTCAACAATTTGAAGTGTTGACAATGCCATTTTTCTAACTCAGAATGCATTTCCACACCTTTGCTGCTAATCAAATATGGTTGACAGTCAGTCAGTCAGTTAGGCATTGAGTCAAATAGCTGCTGCAAATGTGGCCACGTTTATCAAAGTCATTGAACTGAGCAGGAGCAGGATGGCAGTAGAAGGATTTTCCTTAGTCATTCGTATTTATCTTCCTGTTTTCACACGCAACTTTGCGCTATTTGTTGGGCAATTTGCAAGCTTGCAGAAAACCTAAAGTTGAAATTTGTTTTGTATTTTCTTGGCCATATTTGGTGTGAAAATAAATTCACTAGCCAGACAATTTGACAGTTGCCTTTAAATCTTAAAATTAGTTGTGTTTACCTTGCTGTTGCCTGTCTTGATTTATGCAGCCAGTTGACTATTTACTAAGCACTTTTATCTGGCACTGTGCCGAATTTTCACAGCTCCCTCAGATAAGTTTATATACACGTATTTATTTACAATATTTTCTTGTATTTATAAATGTAAGACTTTTACAAGCTAAAAAAACGCAAAGCTATTGTGAAGTATTGTTTATTGTGCATTTAATTTGAGAGTAATGCTGGATAATATCTTTTCAAGAATCGATTCAAAGTCAACTCTTGTGTATTTAAGTTTATTTTTAATCGGTTATATAGGCTGTCGACTATTTGATACAGCTTAGAACTATTTCTATAAATTGTGTTTTTATATAAATTTATTGCATTGCATTTCATTTAGATATATATATATGTATATATGTTCAGCCTGAGGTCTGGCACTTAATCACCCGCTAGGCTAGTTCTTTTCCTGGGGTTATTTTGGGCGGGGCAGGGGCATACAACTATCGGTTGCTGCAGCCACAGGGGTCTGAGAGCCTTTAACCATTTCGCACTGTGGCCAAAATTTATAAGCGCCTTGCGTCAGTTTTTGTTGCTGTTGTTATTTAATACGAACCCCAACGCAATTGTTGTAGTTGCTATAAATAAAACAAGCCACACACACCTTTACAGAGCATGTGTGTGTGTGTGTGTGTGTGTGTGCGTGGCGCACTTTATATAAACTTAGATAACAAACAGCTTGGTTATTTATTTTTCTTAATATTAACGTCAACATTCAGCGCACATGTTGCACGCACAGCCGAACCCAAGGAAACCTCAGAGGCCCCCCCACAGACACAGACACAGACGTAGATAAAGTCATTTACACACACACACACACACACAGACTGTTGTAATATTTGTTGCCATCTTACAGGCGATGCGAGGTGTGCAACTAAATCACATCAACAACGCTAGAATTTATAACTGCTTGTGTCTATGTGTGTATCTGTGCTACTCTCTCTCTCTCTCTGTCTCTGTCTCTGTCTCTTTCTCTGCCAGTGTGTGTGTGTGTATTTATGTTGGCGTCTATCTACTTAGCGTTGCTTATTTTGACTTTATTAAGCCAAAACACGTTGCATAGCAGCTAAACACGCGCGTATAAATACAGCTCAAATACCTTGGCTTAGAGAAACCATCTGGCCCTGGGCCATCCTAAGGGTTACATTCGGAGCTCTATTTCGGCAACATGCAAACAGTATGTTTATTCAGTGTCTTGCGGTATTGGCTTAGATGCAATTTGGCGTGCAATTCAATATGTTGGCGCGATGTTTACCTACAACCTCTCAAGCGAAACAGTTTACATACGCAGTCCGATTAAGCTGGATTAATGCCAAAAAGCTCACAACTTAATAAGCCTTTTTTCTGGTAAATCAGGCCATACATTTTTTGGCTAGTCTCGTATATCAAAATAAGGCATTTTTCACACAATACCAAAATTGTAATTAAATTAGCTAACTATATAAATAAAAGCTGACTAAATCTAGAGCAAAATATGGTTTACTAAATTAACAAGAACAAAAAAGTTTAATCATCACCAAATTTTGTCATCACTTTTACGAAGCTTGAACTTGTTAAGAATTTTCACGCAAAGAAAAGACACAATTAATAGTGAACTCTCTTTCAATGATTTCTTAAATCCTTGTAAGGCATATTCCTGTGCTCATCAAATCTGTGGCATTGAAATAAAAACAAATCTTTCGTTATGCTTAGAAAACTGTCTTGAGACTATAGAGTATTTTTGAAACCTTTTTTGATTCCTACTTCATTTACTTCTTCATCCACTTGCGAATGCATCAAGTCCTTGTTTGCAGTTGCACCTCAAACCAGTTCGGTCCACTCGGCTCAGAGACAGCTGCCCGCACCTGATGGTTGAGCTTCAAGGAGAATTTCATTAATCTTGCTCAGAATTCTCAGGCGTGCTCGACGCCTACCCCGTAACGCAGAACAGTGCCCAACAGCAGGTTTCGCACGCATGGCTGCCGGCCGACGCACGCTAATTTTTCATCATCAGCGTCGATGCGGCGACAATGGCCATGTTGACGATGTTGCCCAGGATCGGATTCAGGGACTGGCAACGGCAGCGCTCCTGCGGCATGATGATAATACTTGCGCTAGTCGCATGTGGGGAGGGGCCGGTTTTCCATTTCGTTGCCATGTGCAATTCATCAATATCATTTTATCAATTTTCACCGCTGTCCAACAAGGCCCCATGCCGCCTCCAATCCTCCCTCAACTCAACTGTATATCACATTGCAATTTGTTGTCTATTTGCTGAAGGATATGCAGATTTGCCTGCGCCTCAATACCCTTACTCCTTTTTCGCTTTTCCACTGCGCCTGTCGTTTTTCATATGCATCAACATGATTTTTTTTGCTCCCCTGACTGACTGACATGTGTGTGTGTGTGTGTGTGGGTGTGGGTATTCAGTTCATGGGTGTGGCTGTTTGCTCTGCCAACGGCGGCGTCGCAGCTGCAATCGCCGTCGCGTTTTGCAACTGTAATTCAATTTTAACAATTTTTCAACTGTGTTATTGATGTGACTGACGCTTCGACTGGTGATTTGTTGCTGCCCCCTCTCCCCGCCCCCCACCTCTCCACCTGCACATAGGCCTCCCTTGTTTGTGGGTGGATGCGTTTTTGGTCATTTGTTGTTTGCTTTGATTTTTCACTGGGGATTTTTTTCATGTTTATTTCGGGTTGCCCACTCGCAGGTATCGCATATCGTTTTCCATAATCAAATATTGAGCAGCAATTTCGGGCGCAGTTAATTTGTACCCTACAAAATGGCTGCGTGTCGTTTACTCTTTGCTTCATGGCCTTTATTTGATTACAATAATTATTACTGGATATATATATTAAAAAATATATATTTTATTCATATATTTCTCTATCGATTCTCTTCGTTGAATATTTAATATCTCTCATCGATCACAAGATTGAGTTTGTAATTTGCTTTCTGCTAGTGAAAACATTTATATATATTTTTATACTCGTTCACGAAGTGAAAGAGTATATTGGTTTTGTGCAATGTCCGTCTGTCCGTATGAACGCAAATATTTTCGCCGCTATTGAAGCTAGAGACTTGAAATTTTGGATATATACTCGTGTGTACCCGCGTCAGATAAAGTGTTAAGGATTTTGGGATGCGCC